>SNQJ01S0080669.1:19514-35629 GCA_010110895.2 Picea sitchensis | reverse complement strand
TATTAATCTCAAGATGAATCAACTTACAATAATGATAGAGACCGACCACCATTCCTCGATCCTGATCCTGGGCTCCTCCTCTTCTTTGTCCTCCAACTGCTTTTCTTGAATTCTCCTTAGGCTTTGAGGAAAGTCTAAAGGGTTGGGACAAACGGATTCAGCAATTGGGCAGAGTTTCTTTTCTATAATTTTCCTCCTCCAAATAGTACCCCTACACCTTCTTTTATAGGCTAGAAGGAGCTAGGGTTTTGGATGAACTTTCAGCCATGCATGGCTGGGAGTTTCAGTTAACTGACCCATAGCTTTTTGTCCCGTTGGCAACTTTCCTGTTTTTTTTCTTTGTTTAGGTAAACGCGGGCTACAGTAGGCCTGTCAGCGTTCAAACTCATGCTGTAAGAGGCCTGCCAACGTTCCAACGCATGCAGTAGTGGGTTAGGGCGTGTGCCACTTGTTTTAAGAGGTTTTTCAAGAGTTTGTTCAGCATGGCTTTGGAAAAGAAGGGATACGAGTTGGCCTGATGCCTGGTAAGCATGTGAGGTGCAATTTAGGGTTATAACAATCATTCAGACACTTGTTTTTCAGAGGTGTTGATATACATTTGATGGTCTGTGTAGAATTGTTTGTTTGTGAATTAAATTTCATGACTGATAAAGGACATTGTGCAGAGTTGAGTGGGAAGGAATCTGTGGCAAGATGATCCATATTTTAAAGTTCATTTTTTTACTTTCTGTTAGAAGTCTTTTTGTATGGTTTTCATCGGGGACATCTAATTTTGACTTTGGTCCAAACTTCCTCGGGGAATTTTGTAAATATAATGATTCTTTTTATTAATTGGAATGAAATAAGTGATTTCTTTATGTGTCATCTATGTTAATTATTGACTTGGTATTTTTTATTATGTCTCTACGTTTACTTTTACATCTATTATATTCAGAAAATTACATAAATATTGAATTTTTCAACAATCTTTTATTTATAAGAAAATCATCCTAAGCCATTGTAACCAATACTTGTGGATTAGGAAACACTTTTTGAGGCTATAAACATAGGGTGATATTCCCGTCTATCTTGATTTAGCCAAGCAAGATCTGAAAATGCTTGAGTAAGATCATTTCATACATTTTCCTCAACATTTATTTGGCGACCATACTGGGAAGATCTTCCATATCTCTCTAGTTGATTTTCATGCTTGATTATCATCGAATATATCAACTTCTCTGATATTGATTTTATGACTGCTTCATTTCTTAATGACTGTACCTATTGCAATGTAGCCTAATATTGAGCTCGGTCTTCAAGATCATACCAGGATTTCTTTAAAATTGTTTAACACCATCTTAGATATTGCTAATACCCGGGCTGAGATGAATCGCTCATGGGAAGCAATTGAACAAGACATAAGTGCCCAAGAACATTGGGAAGCTAGGCATAGACAACTTAGGAATCAACCATAACTTTATTTTCCTTCATTTTTGATCTTTTTTTCATGTCCTTAGACCCTCGTGTTTCTAGGAGAAGAAGAGGTTTATCACTTGAAATTAATCCTATTGTTGAAATGGGAAGAAGGAACATTGTGTTATCAACCCAACACAATGCTCTAAGGAGAACCTTGTATGATTCATCCAGATCGACTTTCTCTCCCTTACCTATTATCCATAATATGGCATCTAGAGGTGGCTCTGGTGGCACTAGAGGTGCTTCTTCATCTCAATCTTCAGCTTCGTCAGTGATTGGTATCATATATAGTCACCAAGTCCCTATCCAATCTACCACGAACCCCGCCAAAGCCATTAAAAAGTATGGACTTTTTTAGTTTGAAGAAGATGCTACAACCACAGCGTGGCATGTTTCCTCCCCTCTTAACCTGGAACCTGCTACTCATCCACTTCCTAAATTCAAAGAGAATCTCCATAGGTTTTCAAGGAATAACATTGTCACTACGAATGAACACTTGGTGGAATTTTCTAATGCCTGTCACAACATAGGAGCCAATGACAACGATACTTGTAAATGCTTATTTGTCAATTTCCTTGAAGGGAAGGTTGTGACCGATTTCTTTGATCTTCCCCGAAGATTTTATCTACTTGGGAGGAGTTAGTCTATTGGTTAAAATCCACCTATGGGAAATCCAAAATCCCAGCTAAGCAGTTACAGGAATACAATAACATCGCTTATAAGGATGGTGAGACTATCAAGTCCTTCAAATTGTGTGTCACCAAGTTATACAATCAAATCCCTGAACTCATTTGACCTCAGAACCAAGTTGCTTTCATGCATTATTATAATGCATTACCTTCCCCCTATCGTCATAGGCTTGAGGAAAAGGCCATTGATAGCCTCAGTTATGCTCTGCATACTTTTTTAGAGTATGAAGAACAACTTGAAAGAACAAGTCTTCCTCAGCGAGACTCATTTAAACAAGAAAACATGTATGCCCTCTTATAGCTTGTACAAGACATGAATAATCATATGATAACGTATGAGAGAATATGAAATTTCTCCCCTCTTACCCCTGGAGCTTCATCCTCTTCTGCACCCCCCTTTAGAAATCCAAATGAAAATAATTTTCATCCTAAAGCTATCATGCCTCGTAGTTGGTGTAACTTTTGTAAGGAACACCATGAGGAAAGTAAATGTGAGGTAAATAAGACTACCAGAGATAAAATATTTGGCAAGAGACCTAAAACTACCATCGTTGTCCTAGAATTTGTAGATCCATAAGATGTCATGATCATAAATACTAGGAATAAACCATATGCTCCCAAAATAAAATATGATCCTCCCTGCAATTATTATAGCCCAAGATCATCCTCACCAGCTGCTATTATTCAGGTTCCTAAGTCTCCTAAGGCTCCTGAAAGTGTCCCATAGCCTAATGTGAATTATATCAAGAAGGACCTAGGAGTGTATTCTACATCTTTGATGAGGATGATAACACTCCCTTGGAACAAATCGACTTAGATGACGGTATGTGGCATGTGCACTTTGATGGTTCATGCTTCAATGAAGGAAATAGAGATGGTACTATTTTGTACTCTCCTGTGGGTAAAATTCATAATTTTTCTTATAGGTTAGAGTTTGCTTGCACACACAATGTCACTGAATTTGAAGCATTACTATTAGGCATTGAAAACTCCTATAATATGGGTTGTGGTCACCTTATATTTTTTGGAGATTTCGATCTTGTTGTGAACCTTGTACGTAAGATATACTCTCCTAGCAACAAGTTTGGGCACTTATCTCGAACCTACTATCTTTCAACATCACTCATGTGAAAAGGGAATTGAACTCAATGGTTGGTCGATTAGCTGTTTTTGCAGCCTCTCCTAATTGACAACTTCTGACACAAAGACATTATTATACTTTTCAATCTCTATATCGTCCACATATCCCTGACAATATAAAATCATGGCAGGTTTTCCCTAGTGATGAAATCATTTGTGCTTTCATTAAAAATGAACCTTATAAGCCTAAGGAAATTATATCAATGGAAGATAACAAAATTCCTAAAGGCTTGACTCCTCTAGAAAGTTCATTTTCATCGAGTGATGTAGGAAACAAAGAGAAACATAGAGAAGAGGAGTTGAAAGGGAAAGTGGGTGAAACCATTACCTTGAAAATTGGAACACCCGAGTCTCCAAAGGATGTTAAAATAGGTGCCCAATGTTTTGATGAATAAAAATTGAAGTTTGCCAGATTGCTTGGTGAATTTCAAAATGTTTTTTCTTGGTCTTATGAGGATCTTTGTGGTTTTGATCCCGCTCTTATACAACATGCCATTCCTATAAAGGAGGGCATAAAACCAGTTAGGAAAAAACAAAGACCTATTAACCTCGCACTAGAAGCAACTATTCGAAAGGAGTTGGAAAAACTCTTGAAAGTTGGGATTGTCTTTCCGGTTAAGTATTCAGAATGGGTTTCTAATTTGGTTCTCGTTCAGAAAACAACTGGTCAAATCAGATTATGCATATATTTTCGCACATTGAATCAGGCTAGAATAAAATATCACTTTCCTCTCCCTAATATGGAAATGCTTTTGCAGCAAGTTGTAGGGTCACAAATGATGTGCTTACTTTACAGTTTCTCTAGTTACAATCAAATCAAGGTAAAAAGGGATGATAAATATAAAACCACCTTTATTAATCATTGGGGAACTTTTGCTTATGAACGTATGCCTCTTGGCTTATCTTATGTAGGGGCCACTTTTCAAAGAGCTATGCAGATATCTTTTGATGATTGGATCGGAAATATTATTCATATCTATCTTGATGACTTAACCGTGTACTCTAAAAGACGATTAGATGTTTCAAAGTTTCAAATATTATGGTTGGGTCCTTTCAAGATTGCTTTTGTCCTGGATGCAAATCATCACATTCTAAAGGATTTACAAGAGCAATTGTTTTACTACAAAACTAATGGTTCTCACTTAAAACATTACATGGAACCAACTTGAAGAGTTTAACGCTATTTGGATTATCATGTATTTTAGTAGCTTCATTTCTGCTTTTAAAATAGTTTTCGTTTCTTCTTTTACATTAGTATTTTCATTTCTGTCATTTGATTTCTTCTCACTCAGATTTTGTTGTTTCATTTTTGTTATGACATTTCTTGCTTTTTTTTTTTTTTTTACTTTAGTTTTTGTCAAAAATAAAGTGTTGGATCAGTTTTCCCACATCGACACTCCTACAAAGTATTTTTAATCAATAAAAATCAAGATACACAACTATTATGATGTTCCCCCCTGTAAGCATCATTGAATTTCTTATCTGATTTCATTGTTGTTTTACGAGATGCTTGGTTACATCTTGCTCCTTCTTTCCATTTCTTCATCCATTTTGAGATTCAAAAGAGAAAGTTCGGAAAAAAAATTCTCCTTGAAGTCAAGAGAAAATTTTAGTTGAATGATTATGCTTACAGGGATAAAACCCCTCATACTTAACACTTTCCATGATTTATTCCCCAATTCCCGGTCATCTTTCCATTAAATTCGCTCACTTCCCCCTATTGCATAATTATTCTGATTTATATCTTCTTGATCTGATGATTACTTGGTCCGCGAAACCAGACACTTTGAGTTCTTAATATGTTGGAAAGAGATTTCCCTGTGGAGTCACTAGTTTTTTGACGATTGAAATCACAATGAGGAATTTTTCCCACAAAGTATTGCTTAAGCCCTATTATTTAAACTACGCTAATAATATAATACTAGTAGATGGGACCCCCTTATAAACTGGAGGCTCAAAGATAGACATATCACATTTTTTTGTTGTTGCTATTTTGACGTTGCTTACATAGTTCTACATGGTTGACAATACAGTCTTGGTTTCATTTCGACATAGTAATAGGTGGATGATGCATTTTATGGGATGTTTATGCAATTCAAGGCATTATTTTTTATGTTATGATGGGCTTGTAATTATAGTTGCTATGATTTAATCATGTCACAAATCACCGTGATCTACTACCTGACCACATACACACAAGAAATATGTTAGTAACAACATAACCAAAACATAGAAACGAAACTCGTGAAAAAATCCTAAAAGGAAAGGATCTATGCTTAAGCTATGTTAAATGTTATGTGCAAATGGAAAAGTAAAAGATGTTAGTGTTAGTCCTAACTATTATATGGTTGGTTAGTGGCAATGTGATTTTCATTTGATTTATTTTGAGGTGCATGTAACATTGCAATACATATGATATGGCATAAAAACTTGGCAAAGGTTAACATGTGATGTTGGGTGGCACATTGGGCAAGGAATATCGTCGCAGATTTCAATGGTTTGGGCATTGAATACATGGTTAAATGATATGGTTATTTTTGGTTGTCTTGTACTTTGGAATTGAATAGGGTTGGAGATGGAAGCGACATGCAGTAAATGCACGTCACTCCATACTCCCCCCATCAACCATCACCCTAGTATTGTTCTTTGTTGCATTTCGGTCTATTGGTGGTTAAGCTCTGCATTTCAGGCTTGGGAAGAAAGATGCTCAACCAACTCGCACTTTTAATCTCTCTTTTATAGGTATGGTTCTTTTTCACTCCATCCATGAATTATGCTTTGTGTATGAACAAACAATGGCTCAGTTATGTTGGGTTTGTGTGTTCCTGAGAATTTCAACTGTGTAAATGCGTGTTATTTCTCTCTAAGATGATTGTGTAATTGTTTGAATTGCAAGAAAAATAATTGGTTTTTTGGTTGAGGGTTTCTCTATTGATTAAAATCATGGTGGGTCTCTGTGGATATTAAGTGAATGTGGAGAGTTTCGCTCTGTGTATTATTTTCAGTTGTTCCCTCACAGTCATGAGTGTAACCCTATCCAGTCACATTCGGATTGTCATTCGGTTGTTGTGTATTTTCTTTATACTAGATTCATGGTCATGGTCATGGGATAATTCTCATTGTATTGGCACTAAAGTATCTCAAGAATCGGTCTTAGGGTGGCCATAACATTGATATATATCGTAAGGTTCTCGGCTGATATAAGTTATGCATCAGTGTTATGCATCCTGACTGGTATTGTTGTCAAATGGATTGGCTCTTAAGAAAATAGACAGAGGTTATATCTTTGTGTGTTCTTTGTAACTATCATTGTTCAGTCAACATTTGCCTCCTCTGCAAGCATAAAATGCACTATGTGCATCGACCTTTTCTACCCTACCCATCGTCGTCTTCCTTTATGGATAATTGTTGTTCCATTGCCTAGACTGGGAGTTACAAGGAGACCCTGTGGTTTACTACTTTATCTATATCAAAAGGGTTTTTTCTGTGGTTGATATGTACCCGAGGGCCTCCATTTCTCTGTGCTATTGTTAAATGAACACGCTATCGATTGCCTCCTTGTATTTGTTGTGATAAAGCCCGATTTTAAATCTCCAACTGTTCTTGCTCCCTTCGGGCATCTTCTTGGTTGTCAAATATTGGTTATCAAGTGGAGTGGTTATGGAATTTTTCGTTGAGTCCCTATCTCATCTTTCTATGATTAAATTGGTTGAAGAGTTACGATTGGGAACAAGTAATTATATACAATCGAGGTTTGTTATCCTCTCATTATGTTTCCACTCACTGTGTTCTTATAGTGTGGTCTTAATTGCAAATTGGAAACACTTGTGTGTTTCTCTAGGCTCGAGCAGGGTTATAACTAATGATGGAAATGGTGACTATGTGATTTGGTTATTTTCACTGTGAATATATTATTGAATCATCGTGCATATTGTAAATGGCTACATCGACAGCGATGAGGCTCGGGTTTTATGTTGACTATGGTTCCATTGAAAAAATGTATTGGTTAATATGATGAAAAAAGTGTGTAATCACGCATGTTTGGAGGTTTGTTCGTATTTGGAAAGGGACCTATGTATATTTAAATTTGGGTCAATCGTGAATTGGCAGATAGTGGATGTTTTTTTATAGCGATGCAGAGGTAGAGCAATGTTGATGTGTGTTTTATTTAAATTCTTAAAAGGAAACGAAAGAAATTAAAGACCAAGCACTTTATTAACATGATTGTTGAATGGAAAGTTGTTTCATTTATGAGTATGATTGCACAGACTGTTCTAAATTAAGAAGTTTTGAGGAATTTAAACATTGGAACAACAAATAGTTTGATACGCAGTAATTGTTGATATGGTGTTGGTATTTTTTGTATTGATTTTAGTACAGAGTTATGTTTATTGATTACTTGATTTGTTTTATGAACATTATTCATTATTTCCATGCCATTCTCTCACTTTTTCGCACATTACAAATCCCCTCACATTCCCAGATTCACTACTCACGCCCTGTTCTTAAAATTAAATTATAATTAAATGAAAACTTTGTATGATAGCAACTGAAGGATGACACAGAGATGAGTTACAGTTGATATGTTTTGTTATTACCACACAGTTGATTGTTTGATGCTTTTTTGAGCAGTAACCATGATCTATTCTATTTCATTTTATTACTTTTCGCTCAATAAAACCCCTCATATATCCCAACACCCTTATTCACCCTCTTCTCATGGAAAAGTATTAAACGATTTTTAATGGATTGGATTGCATGAGTATGATGTGTTGTTGAGCCAAAATTTGTTTCATATTTAAAGAGATGTCATGTATGGTTTGTTGAAGAAACTAGTTGATAATAAATGTTGTATGTAGGTATGAGATTCTTCAGCAGAGAAAGTCATGGTTGGAATAATAGGGGAAGAGGAAATTGGAATAGGGGCCCTAGAAGGCCAAGGTTTTTGACACATTTTGATGCAGATCCACAAGAGTTGAACCAACTATTCCAAGATAGGTTTTTCAACTGGATTGGACAAGGGGTGGTCCAACCTAGTCCATAAAGGCCTCCTTTCCAATCCCCACATGTACCTGGTATCCCGATTCCCCCCCATGTCTCATTACAACCTGAAGTCCCTGAAAATGATGAATGGAAAGAGATTGTCCACCTGCCAGTCTCCCAACATCGTGGCTGGCCCACTTTGTCTCTACCTGCTCCTCCTCCACCGGTTAACCCAATTTTCCAAGCTTCCCCTGCACACTCACCTGTACAGTATGCCCACACAAGCAAGAGGATAAAAACTTAAGCCTGAAGCCCACCATGCACCTGATAAAGGAAAATTTGTTGCTTCCCCCTCCTCTCCCTCAAGTGACTGCCAAATCTATTCCATCCCGCATGCACTTAAGAGATGATTGCTCTCATGTTATCAGTGAGATCAAGCCTAAAGGCTCCACACAACCTAAGTCAAATTCAGATAAATGAAAGGGAGACAATAGAAACAAAGAGGAAATTGCCTCCCATAGTGGCAAATATGTTTTTTGAGTGTATTTATTTATTGATTGTTGAGAACAGTTGATTGTTGAAGTTTTTGGAAAACACATTTTTTTTTGGATATTTTGGATAATATTTTTTGGATATGGTTTCAAATATCATTGATTTTGATTTTCAAATTATGAGAATGATGATGGGAGCCACAAGGAGGGATGTGTTTGATTGATTGACTAGTTGTGTTTATGTTTGATAAGAAACTAAAGGGAGTCACAAGGGGTCCCACCTACTAGTTATTATTTATTAAAGACCCTTATTATTATTTTATTAATTTCCCACCTAAACTAAAGGTTAGTTGAGTTTTAGTTAACTTAACTAAAAGAGGTAGTTTAACTACTTCAACTAATTATGATTGCTTAAAGGTAAAAAGAGAAGGAGGGACAATGGAGAATATAAGGAGACAACATACTAAGGTTTGTTCTTGATTTTTATTGAGATAGTTCAGTTTTCATTCATTATTTAATTCATTGAAAGCCTAATTCTCTTTTATGACAACATGGTCCTATTGTAGACAACAAGATTCAAGGATGAAATNTCCATGACTGATAAAGGATATTGTGCAAAGTCGAGTGGGAAACAATCTATGGAAAGTTGATCCAACTTTTAAAGTTCAGTTTTTTACTTTCTGTCAGAAGTCCTTTTGTATGGTTTTCATCGGGGACATCTAAGTTTGACTTTGGTCCAAACTTCCTCAGGGAATTTTGTAAAGAGAACGATTATTTTGATTAATTGGAATGAACTAAGCGATTGCTTTTTGTCTCATCTGTGTTAAATATTGACTTGGTATTTTTGCTTATGTCTCTACATTTACTTTTTCATCTATTATATTCAGAAAATTACATAAATATTGAATTTTTCATCAATCTTTTATTTATAAGAAAATCAACCTAATCCCTTGTAACCAATACTTGTGGAAGAGGAAACAATTTTTGAGGCTATAAACATAGGGTGATATTCTTGTCTATCTTTCTTTAGCCAAGAAAGATCTAAAAATGCTTGGGTAAGATCATTTCATACATTTTCCTCAACACGGTGGGTGGCTCTCCAATATCTACAACATGTCATCATGACATCCACTACCCTGCGATAACATCTGAATCCATCACTCCCTCTGAAGAGGGACTACTTGTCCCTGAAGTACTCAAACTTCGTCCTTGACAATGGCTTTGTCAACACATCCACAAACTTCTCATAGGTAGACACATATTGGAGCCTCACTGCTCCCTTCTGCACCATATCCCTAATACAATGATACTTGATTTTTATTTTCTTCGACCTATCATGAAACATTGGGTTCTCTGGCAACTTTATGCAACTCTGGTTTTCGCACAAGATACATGTCACCTCCATTGCAGTATCGAATAATCCAGTCAACAATTTTTTAAACCATATTTCTTTGTGACTTGCTACACATGTTGCCACATACTCTTCCTTATCCATACTGAGTGATACATATGATTGCTTCTTACTAATCCATGAAATCATACTGCATCCCAAAGTGAAGCAACATCCTAATGTACTTTTCCTATTTGCAACACTACTAGCCCAATCTAAATCTAAATATCCAAGTAGATTGATCTCACTATCTGCAACATACTTGATCACATAATCCACTATAACTTTAAGGTACCTCATCACATGTTTTAATGCAATCAAATGAACATGTTTGGGGTCAACCATGTACTGACTCAGGGTGTTCATATCAAAACATATATTTGGTCGTGTATTTTTCAAATACATCAATGATCCAATCATCTTCCTATATAATGTAGCATCCACAACCTTTGAAGTCATATCATCCAACACCTTCATATTTGATGTCATTTTTGTGGCCATCAGTTTACAATACAACATCTCGAACCTCTTCAGGATCTCCACAACATATTTTCCCTAATTTAGGAAGATCTCATTCTTCCTCTTCCATACCTCTAGACCAAAAAATTAGTGCATCAAATCTAGGTATTTCATTTTGAACTCTGCAACGAGTTTTCTCTTACAATCAATGATGAGTTTCTCCACTCCTGTCAAGAAAATTTCATCCACATATAGTAGTAATATCACTGGTCCATCATCCTCAACCTTGAAGTAAAGGTTAGGATCTACACTATTCTTGTTAAATCCCAAGCTCATAAAAAAACCATCATTCCGACCATACCATGCTCTCAGTCCCTGCTTCAATCGATATAATTCCTTCTTTAACCTACACACATGTGTCTCCAATTCATGTGTCTTGAATCCTTGTGGTTTTTCCACATAAACCTCTTCTTCTATTACCCCATTCAAAAATGTCATATTCACATCCATTTGATGAACCTTCCATTTCATCACAATAGCTATTGAAAGAATAAACCTTATTGAAGTATATCTTGCCACAGGAGAAAAAGTCTCCTTGTAGTCAATTCCTTCCTTCTAATAAATTCATCGTGCTACAAATCTAGCCTTCTATTTGTCAATGCTTCCATCTACAACATGGTTTGTCTTGAATATCCGCATGGAGCTCACAATTGATTTTTGCTTGGGTCTCATAACCACATCCCAAATTCCATTCTTCACTATTGACTGGTATTCCTTGACCATGAAATCCTTCCATTCTTTTTTTCCTATAAATTCTTCGTAGCTGGTAGGCTTTACATCAACGATATCACACAATAATGCCACATAGCCAGGATACGGTTTTGGTTTCTTGACTTTCCTAGTTGATCCATCCTGGGCACATTATCTCTCTGCATCTTTGATGGCCTCTTGTGCCCAATATGGTCTTCTCTTTTGTTTATGCTTCTCCACATGCCTCTGTGGTTTGGGCATATCCCGATCCTTAGGAATGGATTCCTATGATTCCAATTATATTGTCTCCATGACTCTAGGAACTCCATTATCTTCGCCATGATATTCCTTTGCATGATCTTGCTTTGAATTGATAAAATATACATCCTCATTGAAGGTGGTATCCCTGCTAATCTCGATATTCCGGTTACCAGGAATGTATACTCTATAGGCCTTCAATGTGTCACTGTACCCAATAAATGTACCTTTCTTTCCATATGGGTCCAACTTTGTTCTGTTGTCCTTATTGATATGCACATATACAAGACAACCAAATATCCTCGGGTGGCTAACCTCTAGCTTATCTCCTGAAAAACATTCCTCTAGTGTTTTGTTTTCAAGAAATCGATGGGGACTTATGTTCTGTACATACACAATTGTCATCACAACTTCTGCCCATATATTCATAGTTAAATCTTGATCATGGATCATGCCCTTCACTACTTCCATAATATTCTGATTATTTCTCTCTACCACTCTATTTTTCTACGGATTATAGGGAGTAGAGAGCTCCCTCTTAAGCCCAACTTCTTTGCAGAAATCAACGAATTCATCTGAGGTGAATTCTCCTCCATTGTCTGATCTCAACGTCTTTATCTTCCTTTCTATTAGGTTTTCTACTAGGTCCTTGAATTCCTTGAACTTACCAAATACTTCATCTTTTGAATTCAAGAAGTAAATCCATGTTCTGCATGAGTAATCATCAATAAAAGATACATAATATATGTACCCATTGAGAAATGGTGTTGACATTTGTCTGCATACGTCTGAGTGTACAATATCCAAGACTCCTTTGGTTTTGCTATCAGTTCTTGGAAAGGGGTTCTTCACATTCTTTCCTTGTGCACAACCTTTGCACATGCCATCTGGATTCACCTAAATCTATGGTAGTATTGTTACCATCTTTCTCATGATTGAAAAATCTCTATAATGTAGGTGGGAAAATCTCATATGCCATAGCTCACTATAATTCATAGTGTCGTGAATCAATGTTGAATCTGAGCATCCCTTTAATTTATACAATCCTCCTTCTTGGACACTGATAACAGCTCCATCATCAAACATCTTTCCTTTTTTCCACATGAGAACTTCTCCATATATAAATGCAACCCTGAATCCCTTCTCACCCAAAGCTGAAATCGAGAGAAGGTTCTTCTTCAAACCTGGTACATAAAGCACGTCCTTCATCCTCATTTCCTTCCCAGAATATAGTTTGTAGGAGGCCTCTCCTACTTCTTTGATCGGATACTGATAATCATCTCCCAGCTTCACAATATGAGGTGATTATTTATGAATTAATTTTGATAGAGAACCTTTATTCCCTATCATGTGCTTAGAAGCACTGTTATCCACCAACCAAGTATCATTTCCATGGATGACTATTCATGTGAGCATTGATATTAGGATGTAGTCATCATCACTTGAATCATATTCTCTTGAAATTTCCTTTGATGGTTCATCATCTTTAGCGGCATGAGCATGATGCCTCTTTCCATTTTCCTTTTCTTTTATTTTAAGAATATGGGGACAAAATTTTACAACGTGTTCCAATTTTTCTCAACAAAAACACATCACATTTGAATAGTCTCTTTGACTCTTCTTCGACTTTTGAGGTTCTTTGGGGATGAGGTTTCTTTCTTACTCTTTCTTTTCCTTGTATGAGCAGCTAAATCTTGATCATCATCCCTCGATTTCTCTTCTCTTTCTACCATCCTTTCTTCCTCTTGAGTGCAATCTTTCCATAATCTGCTAAACTTGATTAGCTTCCTCCTTAAGAATATTCCTTGAATGACTAAGTCCCATGAACTTGGGAGACCATTAAAGGTGGTCATCACCATTTATTCTTTATCAAAAGTGTCTCCAATAGATTCAATATGTTCCTTGATAGAGTTCACTCTCGAGAAGTCAAAGTGAATGGACTCTGAATCTTGAAACTTCATATTCTTCATCTGGGTCTTCAATGTCATCCTTCTATTGATGTTTTTCCTTCAAATAACCGAGTCAATGAAACCATCATATTCTTCGGATATTTTAACGGAGAAACATGATGGATCAGATGATCCTTGATTGAGTCTACAATAATCCTCTTAACCATGGCATGGTTCTTTTTATTCTTTTCCTTGGCCTCATCTTCCTCTAGTTCTGGAACTTCCTCCTCAACAAATATTTCTAAATCATGTTCTTCTAGAAGGATCCCTACTCTGTACTTCCATGCTTTCAATTTTTTTGTTCCTTCCAACTTCTCGTCAATTTTGGTGTTGGTAGTCATCCTGCTGATGCAGGAGCATTGTCATCAAGTAAACGTGGCAGGACAACTCAGTGCTTGAGAACCAATCTAGAGTCTCGAATGCTAGTCGGTACTGCAATCTTTTGCAGCTGATAGAAACAAAAAAAGGAAATATCTCATGCGTAGACAAAAATGAACACACGTGACCTGGGAGTTTAACCCTAGTCTCGATGTAACCGCAATTAGGTAGAAATTAGTTTGTTTTCTTTTGTATAAAGAGAGGTTTTGTATGCCCTAAATAGGGGTTACGATTGTTGCGAGCTAGTAGGACAATTATGAGTTTGTAATTTTTGTTTGATTTAGTTGTAGCTAGTCTTTCTTTTGAATGAAGATAACAGAGGAAAATTGATCCAATGTATGGTGTGAATTTTTTTTGCAATTTCCCTGTTATTGTCGTTAATATTTTCAAGAATGAATGAATATTGCTACGAGTATATGTAGCTTTGAAATTCTTGCATAAGGTTTAAATCGTTTTTCTTTATGAGTCGATGCAAGGTGTGCACACAGTCTAAAAGGAGTGTGTTGACAGGGTCTGTTTCGACTCGTAAAGCTCAGAAGAAATAGCGTCTAATTTCCTTTGCAAGAAGTACAAAGTTACTATTGCAATGAGTGCATAGTCGTCCACAATAATTCATATCTTGCATAAGAATCTGCTACAAGGAGTGCACAGATCCATAAATTCGACGAAGAGTCGAAGTGACTCCATAAGAAGTCGAAGGAAAATAACAGAGGAACACCAGGAGGGCGGGAAAGAATTATTTTCAAGAAATCTTTAAATCTGAGTTTGACGAATTTCCCAGAAAAGCAAGAAGTACTTGGGAGATTGAAATATTTGAAGAGATAAAGATCAGAAGGGATAACACTTTACAAGAAGTGTGGACGAGATCCAAGAAATGAACTTACAAGAAGGACAAAGGTCGAAGCCTTTGAATCTTTAGAAAATATCCTAAGTCTGAAGAAATCTTAAGCTCAAAAGGGGTAACACTTTCCAAGAAGTGTGAACGAGATCCAAGAAACGGACTTGCAGGAAGGACAAAGGTCGAATCCTTTGAATATTTAGACAATCTTCTAAGTTTGAATAAATATTAAGCTCAAAGGAGAGGTAGTGTTTCAAGAACACAGGCGAGACTCAAAGTCATCAGGCTCGCAGAAGGATCAAAGGTCGAGGCCTTTGACACTTAGAGAATTCTTCCAAGTCTGTAAGAACACCAAATCTCAATAGGAGGAGTGACAACTATCGTTAGATCAGTTGCAGAGGAGCCATCTAGACTATCTGATCAGTGTCTAGACGAGAGGAGCGAGCGTAGGAGAAGATCAGATATGGGACATCATATCTGAGCGCAAGGACCGATAGTCGTTGGATCTAGGTAAGGTGCACACGCCTTAACCCTTTGAAAGTACACAGGAGGAGCGGGGTTACGAAACTCCGAAATCATCGGAGTCATCCATTGTTAAGGAGGACACGTGGTGGGAGATTATCATTTCGCTGACTCACGGAGTGGAAAGGTCAAAGGGAATATTCATGAGGATTCATGAAGTGATAACTCGTGAAAGGATTAGATCCATTGATCATTCTGAAATCATCATAATCGTCCATCATCAAGGAGGACACGTGGCAAGAGTTCAACATTTCGTTGACTCATGACTCAGAGAAGTCAAAGGCAGAGTTACAAGAACTCGTGAATCATGAAATCATGATTTGATCATAGTCATTGATCAAAGGAGGGAGTTGAACCGTAGATCTAGTTTTGTCGGGGGTTCGTGACTCAGGAAATCAGAGGTAAGAGTTATGGGAACTCGTGAAACCTGAAATCGCAAAGATTTGATTTGATTCATCAGATCGAGGAGATATTTGGATGGTTGATTGTCTAGGGAGACAATTCATGAAGTGTGAACTCACAAGATATGAAGTCATGAAACACGAAATCGCGAAGCGCTCGAAAGATTGGCCCACGGTCATAGTGAAGGGTCACATCGGTAAAGGAGAATAGAGATCTAGCATGTGCTAGGATCTTGTTGGGATTTTGAAAGTCAGGAGAGTTGGGGTGACTCACATGAAAAGGCCCAATACGTGAATTTGCGACGCACCTTTCGATTAGGCCACTGGTCACAGCCTTGGTCACATAAATAGAGGGGCTTAACCAAGAGAGCTAGTGCCTAAATACGTTGAATCTTTAAAAGAGTTAAGGAAA
>SNQJ01S0080669.1:6006-19463 GCA_010110895.2 Picea sitchensis | reverse complement strand
AGTTGATTGGAGGTTCTTGAGGGGCATAAGAGTCAGTCAGAATCAGTTTCTTGATCGATCCTAGACCAGGAGGTCGCATAACCCATAGGAGAGAAGGGGGGTCTACATCAAGTGGTATCATAGCACAGATTTTTAATTTCTATAGCAGAGAGTAGATAAAGAAAATGCTATGATACCATCAAGTGGTATCAGAGCGGATTTTTGTCTGTAGATTTCAGGCAAAGGAAATAAAGGAGATAGTGTCATACCATCAAGAGGTATCAAAGTTAATTTTGTCTATAGATTTCAGGCAAAGGAGATAGAGAGGACAGTTTGACTACATCAAGAAGTATCAAGAGTTGAATTGTGTCTGCAGATTGTAGACAAAGGTGAGAAGGTGAAAAGAAATAATCTGATGACATCAAATGGTATCAGAAGCTAGATTTTTCCTGTAGAATAGTAGGTGAAGGAAGACAGAGTATTGATGCTCTGTGAAGAATGTTGCAAGGTGTGTAGAAAATGGTAGATATCTAGGAGGGATGAAGACAAAAAAGATGGCTACTGATGGCCATGAGCGTGGTCGAAGAGGAGGCCCCCAGAAGAAAAGTAAAGCATAAATTGATGAGGATCTCATTGAGATAAGAGAAAGAATGGAACATCTAGCGTTGAAGATGCAACATGAAGCAAAGGTACGTTGGAGGTACGAATGGCCTCTGAACAGGAAGGTAAAATGGCTTGTCCAAAAGTTGTTGGTCAGAAAACAACAACAAGAGTGGAGGAAGTGACTGAGGCATGCTGAAAACCTCAGTGACACGGAGAAGGAAATGATTCACATCTGTGAACCAAAAACTGGGATAAATCTTAGTGATGATGAGGAAGGGAGATCAGTTACAGGTCTCATAAATTGCCAGGAGGGCAGAGATGAATTTTCAAATTGCTAGGTGGGAAACGATATGAGATCAAGTGAGGATGTCTTAGACTGTCAAGAGGAAAACAGTGGAAATCTTGTTGCTAGGTGGATCATGAGATGGGATCAGGAGATCTCATAAACTGTCAGGAGGGAAAAAGTGAATTTTCAAGTTGCCAGGTGGACAATAGAAGAGATCAGTGGAGGATCTCATAGACTGCCAGAAGGGTAGTGATGGAAGTTCAAGTTTCCAAGTGGGCAATGAAGAGGTATCGTTAGATCTCATAGACTTCTAGGGGGGCAGAGGAGAAATCCCATATCACCAAGTGGGCAAGGGAGACAAGATGAACTCAGCTAAGAGTTCATATCAACAAGGAGTGTTGATAAATGAATATTCATGTGGGTTTGCATATCATATGAATGAATACGATGAGAAGTTATATACTCCCATCGCAAAAGAGAGGGATCATAGGTGTTTTCTAATCGTTGGGGGAATTCAATTATTCCTTACATATAGTCTAGTAGAGACTAATACAAGAGTTGAACATGAGGAGGTAGTGCAACAAGAATCTGGGGAGGAGGCCATGGGGCCAACTGATTTTAAATCTAACTATGTCTATGATGCAGGTGTAGAAGAAGAAAGGAAACTAGTAGAGACTGTTAGAGAGGAGAAGATATTGATATCTACCCCAACATAAAAAGAGGAGAATTCATATGACTTTCTCACTCAATGGGAGTGAGAGATAAAGATGTTGGAGGATTGGTTAATAAAGAACCAGAGGTTAGATGCCAGGAGACAGTCATGCAGAATGTGGGAGAGGAGAATTCAGCAAAATTTCTCAAAAATTTCAACCCAGGAGCTGAACAAGAGATGACTGCGGCACTTGAGCCTGCAGTAGAAGAGGACACAGACAACCTAGATTTTGTTGAGTTGTATGAGGAATTGGAGGCCCTGTAAAGGAGGATAAATATGCAGAGTAGGCATATCCAAAAAATCAAATTGGAAATAGGTAGAGGAGCATACCAGCCTGGGGAGAAGCTGAAAGAAGTTGGAGTAGAACCGACACAAGAGGAGATGACAGAATCCAATCTTCCAGAGGAGATAGTTGAGCAAGAGCTCAGTGATGAGACTGCAGAGATGGAGCCTGCAGCAGAGTGGCAAGCTAAGGCCACAGGAGATGAAGGCATCAAGGGAGATCAAGTTGATCTACCCATTGACAAGAAGGAAGTGCAGCAAAGTAGCTTGCAAAACAAGGACCAGCCAGTTGAGTAGATGGACAAGGTGATTGAAGAAATTAGAAGGCTCATGTTGGGGTCAGCACAAGAAACTATCAGTAGGAGGAAACTGAACATAGGAGGACCTGCAAGAGCACCAGAGAAGAAACAAAAGAATCAGAAAGGAAAAGGAGCAGATGAACAACTCTGAGAGAAAGTATGGGACCCTGGAGGATCTCAACAACATAGCAGAGGAAGCCATGAGCAGGAGCTCATGATTTTCCCCGCCATGGAGTATATGATTCAAGAGGGATTTATGTTCAAGGGAAATCAGTTGTGCATACCAAAATGCTCAATGAGGGATAACCTTTTGAAGGAAAAACATAGTGGAGGATTGGTTGGAGATTTCGGCCATGATAAGACATTTACACAATTGAGAAGTTCATACTATTGGCCAGGTATGAGAACAGATGTGATAAAAATTTTGAACAAATGTAGAATATGCCAACATGGAAAAGGTAAAATACAGAACATTGGATTGTATCAACCATTTCCCATACCAGAGAGGCCTTGGGATGCAATAAGCATGGATTTTGTGTTGGGACTGCCAAGAACACAAAGGGGATGCAATTCCATATTTGTGGTGGTGGATATATTTTCATAGATGGCACACTTTATCCCATGCCAAAAGAACAATTATCATGTTGCAAATCTATTCTTTAAGGAAGTTGTGAGACTTCACGGCCTACCTAGAAGCATTGTGTCGGACAAAGACACAAAATTTGTTGGTCATTTTTGGAGAACACGGTGGAAGAAGTTGGGGACATATTTGTCCTTCATCTCAACTTATCACCCTCAGGAAGATGGAAAGACTGGAGTTGATATCCAGAAGCATGGAAATTCGGTGCAGGAGCTCATGGATAGGAGTCCATGAATTTTTTCCCAGGGGAGTATGATGCAGGAGCATCGTCAGCAAGTACACGTGGCAGGACAACTCAGTGCCTGAGAACCAATCTGGAGTCTTGAACTCTAGCCGATACTGCAATATTTTTTAGTTGATAGAAACAAAAAAAGGAAAGATCATGTGCATAGACAAAAATGAGCACGCGTGACCTGGGAGTTTAACCCTAGTCTCGATGTAACCGCAATTAGGTAGCGGTTAGTTTATTTTCTTTTGTATAAAGAGAGGTTTTGTATGCCCTAAAGAGTGGTTATGATTTTTGTGAGCTAGTAGGAGAATTATGAGTTTGTAATTGTTGTTTGATTTAGTTGTAGCCAGTTTTTCTTTTGAATGAATATAATACAGGAAAATTAATCCAATGTATGGTGTGAATTTGTTTTGCAATTTCCCTGTTTTTTTCATTAATCTTTTCAAGAATGAATGAATCTTTCTCGGAGTGTATGTAGCTTTGAAATTAATGCATAAGGTTTAAATCACTTTTCTTCGTGAGCCAGTGCAAGTGTGCACACAGTCCGCAAGGAGTGCGTTGACAGGGTATGTTTCAACTCGTAAAGCTCAAAAGAAATAGCATAAGATTTCCTTTGCAAGAAGTAAAAAGTGACTACTGCAAGGAGTGCACAGTCGTCTGCAAGAATTTAGATCTTACGTAAGAATGTGCTGCAAGGGGTGCACAGATCTAGAAATTCAACGAAGATTCGAAGCGACTCCATAAATAAGTCGAAGGACAAGAACAGAAGAATGCCGGGAGGGCGGGAAAGAATTCTTTTCAAGAAATCTTTAAATTTGAATTTGACGAATTTCCCAGAAAAGAAAGAAGTGCTTGGGAGATTTAAATATTTGAAGAGATCAAGCTCAGAAGGGATAACACTTTACAAGAAGTGTGAACAAGATCCAAGAAATGGACTAGAAGGAAGGAAAAAGGTCAAAGCCTGTGAATCTTTAGACAATCTCCTAATTCTGAAGAAAGTGTAAGCTCATAAGGGATAACACTTTCCAAGAAGTGTGAACGAGATCCAAGAAACGGACTCGCAGGAAGGACAAAGGTCGAATCCTTTGAATATTTATACAATATTCTAAGTCTGAAGAAAGATTAATATCAAAGGAGAGGTATCTTTTCAAGAACATAGGCGAGACTCAAATTCATCGGCCTCGTAGAAGGATCAAAGGTCAAGGCCTTTGACACTTAGAGAATTATTCCAAGTCTGGAAGAACACCAAAGCTCAGGAGGAGGAAAGAAAAACATCGTTAGATCAGCTATAGAGGATCGATCTAGACCATCTGATCAGTGTCCAGACAGGAGGAGTGAGCGCAAGAGAAGATCAGATCTGGGCCATCAGATCTGAGCGTAAGGAATGATAGTCATTGGATCCAGGTAAGGTGCACGCACCTTAACCCTTTGAAAGTACACAACAGGAGCAGGGTTACAAAACTTTGAAATCATCAGAGCCATCTATTTCCAAGGAGGACACATGGTGGGAGATCAACATTCCGCTGAATCGCAGAGTGGAAAGGTCAAATGGCAGAGTTGTGAGGATTCGAGAAGTGCGAACTCGTGAAAGGATCAGAGTCGTTGATCATTCTGAAATCATCAGAACCATCCATCGTCAAGGAGGACATGTGGTGACAGTTCATCATGTCACTGACTCGTGACTTAGAGAAGTCAAAGGTAGAGTTACAAGAACTCGCAAATCATGAAATTGAGATTTGATCACAGTCGTTGATCGAAGGAGGGAGATGAACCATAGATCTAGTTTTTTCATACGATTCATGAAGTATGAACTCGCAAGACACGAAGTCGTGAAACACGAAATCATGAAGTGCTTGAAATATTGTCCCATGGTCATAGAAAAGGGTGACATCAGTGAAGGATAATAGAGATCTAGCACGTGCTAGGCTCATGTTGCGATTTAGGAAGTTGGGAGAGTCGATGTGACTCACATGCAAAGGCCCGATATGTGAAGTCGCGATGCACCTTTTGATTAGGTGGTTGGTCACAGCCTTGGTCACATAAAGAGAGGGGCTTAACTAAGAGAGATAGCACCTAAATACGCTGAAGCTTTAAAAGAGTTAAGGAAAATCCCCCGGGTTCCATAGAACCTGTGCCTTAAGAAGAAGGGGGCCTACTCAGTTGATTGGAGATTCTTGAGGGGCCTAAGAGGCAGTCAGACTTAGTTTCTTGATCGATCCTAGATCAGGAGGTCGTGAAACCCTTAGGAGTGAAGGGGGCTCTGCATCACCTGCCAAGGAAGATGAAGTTAGTTTTCCAAAACACTTCCAAAAATATGCGCAAAATCTTATTTTTCAAGCATGCTATGATACCATGTTTATTTCTTTTGTTTTCCAACAATTAAAGTATTATATTCTTTTATTATTATTTAATATGAAAAAGGATCACAACTGAAAGATAGACATCCATAGAACAATAAGATATATCCTCAAGGAAACCCTCAAGGGGGAGAAAACCCTACAAACTTTCCTCAGTATAGAGTCCTCCAACATGTACAATGTCATACAATGCTCTTTCAAGAAATTAAGACCAAAGAGACCCAAAAGCAAACCAAAAATAACCTCCTAGATAAGTGTGTATTACTCTCTTGTACTTCAATTCAGCAAATAATCAAAATGACTTGATACAACCTCTATTTATACTCTAAAATACCTAAAAGACATGAATTATCAATAAACCCTTTTACAATTACACTTAGGAATAACCAATACAATTACACTTAGGAATAACTTATGAAATTACATAAAATATCAACACTATGGCTACCATTACTAAGATATTGCATAAATATGTCTAGTTTCTAATTCTTTTTGTCGATCTTATTGACTGTTGAGGGAAGACACGAGAAGTTATTTGCTTGTCCATAGTTTCAAACCAGTTGTTCCATCTTCCCTAAATACTATTCATGGTTCGTAGAGGCCATACTAGCCTGACATCAAGCTATCATTGACTCAGTAAGGTCATATGATTCAATTCTTGGGAAGCCAAAGTTTGCTTAAAATTTTGGAATATGAGAAGCCAAAGTTTGCTTAAAATTTAATATGCGTGGTAATTTTTGCCACTAAATTATAACCTAAATTTTGTAATTCCTCTCTTCCTTGTTTGGAATATTGTGAGTTAATATTGCATGGTCAGTCCTAGGTTCAAAGCATTGGATTTTTTGGATTTGTTTTCCTATCCCATGTCATTAAAATAAATGCCTCAAATGTAGATTTCATAAATGGTGTTAAGTGAATTAAGAAATTTCTATCACAGATGTGGTTCAAATAATGATGGATAAGTCAAATTGGAGTTGATCATAAGAAATCGAAACTAGTGAAGGCATTGTGATTTACATGATATCTACTGATGAAGCTTCATTCATGTCATTACAATCACTTGGGAAGAGTACATACATATTTATGAGCAGTTCTTTGCAATGAAAGTTGTAGTGGGATATTTAGTATATACTTATGGTGATTACATCTGAAGGTGCACTGAGTTGAGTTATTTATGTTATCCAAACATTGAAAAGAAAGATGGTAGAATTATGATAAATGCTACCATCCTGAATTAGGATAGAAACATATGCAATTCAATCTTGGGAGCATAAACATTGAGTAGAGCTTAAACACTATGGTATATATAGATATCTTTATCTATTGGAATAACATATTATGTATGTTGTGGGACTAGTGTTTCTTATGCGAGGGACCCTCACTAATTCTTGATAGTAGAACCTTGTAAAAATTGATGTTGGGGTGCTAATGACAAGTGTACTTCTAGGTTTAAAAAGCTTTTGGACAAAGAGAACACATACCTAGACAATTCGACAAGCATAGAATTGTTGAACTACAACCATTTTTCACAATAAGAGCTTAGCATTATATCACTCCATTAACCTTTTACTTCATGTTTGTATATAGTCTCTCTCCTTCTTTCAACATGTAGGTATTAAATATTTAAATATATATATATTACTCTAAGGTTGATTTGCATTCAAATTTACATGAAATCACAAATCTCGTTGCATGAAATCTACCTCTCGTGTTCTTCATTTGCACTTTAAATCAAATATGTAAATTTAATTACAATATATCTAGCTCCATATTACAACCTTTCCAAGAATTTTTGAGCTACATGGAAGCTTGGGTGTGCATTTTAATGTTCTCACTTTGTACATGTTCGACCTTGCAAATTACAGAGTCTTTTTTCCTAGAAGAGTCTTGATCCAGATTTAGGAGTGGAATGAACTGATTAAAAGACTAAATACAATAAACACATAGATATGAAGAATAACACAGATATCCAGTGAACAATATATTCTATTGAATAATGAAATAGGCTGAAACTGTAAAACTGCAGAACTAAAACACTTGATTGAATGGTGGTAGCTATCTCTAAGAAGAGATGTGGCTGCTACGTGCATCTGTCTTAGAAGAATGGATTACAATGAGGCTCCAGAGTCCTTTCTGATATTACTCATGAATTCCAAAACCCTAGACATCCAAAAACCTAACCCTAGAAGGTGAAACATCAAAATTCATGTAGGCCCCTATGGGTAAGTTGGTGTAAGTTGGTACCTCAACTTCGCAGGGTTGTAACTTTTTCATACGACTTCCATTTTAGGTGTGTGATATCCCGTTGGAAAGGTATTTCAGAGAAATACACATTACGCCATCAAACTTTAACTCTATATATAGTTTGACTATGGATATCCAAAGAAAACAATGATTAGGGCCCCGAAACGACCTTGGAAGTACATCAAGATGTGTTGACATGAAAACATACAAAATAATCCAGTTGGATTAGGCACGAGGCCACCAGTATCCACCTGGAGGATGTGTGGAGCTTCAAACAACCCCATAAGTGTAGAACCTGTTAACGCCCTGTAAATTTCCTAGAGGTTGTCAGGAAAGAAGAAATCTACGGGAGGTAACTTTATCCAACCACTTCGAAGTTGGGATCTAGCCCTACCAACTTCAGAGAGGGATCTCTCTATATGATTTAGATATGTTTCAAATTTAAAATATTAGGCTAGGTAAATAAAATATGTTGGTTTTGTTGATGTAGTGTTTGTCAGGTTGGCTGAGATAGTTTACACATCCATTGGGCTATGGGTTTTGTATCATGAAAAATAAAATCTAAACCAGAAAGCAAAGAAACTTTTCACAGGGTGAGATAATGTAATCGTTGGATTCTCTTAGTAGCATAAATGAGGAAATAGTAGAAAAGGTGAGAATGTCAATTACAACAAAGAAGAAGTTAAGAATTTCTTTATCATAAAATCAGAAGATGAAACACTAAAATCTTTCAAAGTGAGAAACATGGTACACAAAGATAAATCCTGCAACATTCATTACTTTCAAAGATTAGATTTAGCAAACAGTGTGATAACTAAGCGAGAATAACATTAAACTTAGAAAGAAAAAACATCACCAGTGAATACACGCAAGAATCCTGTAAAAATGCCTCTTTGTATTAATGGAAGATCTCTTGAAAAATATTATAGTCTGATAGCTCACGAGGCGTAAAGATCAACCCCCAATACTTTGAAAAGTGAAGTATTTATAACCCAAAATTACAAACGATCCTGTCATTAAAGATCAGGACGTGGTAAAACTATTTTTAGCCTAACTAACTTAACAAATTACAAGAATCTATGAAATTGTTTGATGATGTGTTGCAACTGCGTGTTGTTTTCTGGGTGAACTGTTGGTTAGGCCTCTGCACGACCTCATCTGACTGGATAGTTGATTGGGTTGGGACAACTCATCTACTACTCAATCAGGTCATAAATCTCTTCCCATCGAAGATGACTGGGAACGTTGACTTTGAGTAGCCTTCGGTAGACTTCATCCATTTCTGTGTACTTGGCAAAAGTAGGCTTGGTGATGAAGATGTACCGGATCTCATGATGAATGTTGATATCCAACTGAAGTGCATCTAGGAATGCCTTGCCAGTGATGCTTCCCTAAATCCCTAAAAACTTCGAACTATCCTTAGCCACATCGGCTAGTCTCTTTTTGTAGTTTGGGAGTGTCATCAGTTTGTCGTTTATCACCTTCAGACCAAGAAGACCTTTCTTCTGTAGAGCCTCAATCTTACTGAAAAACCTTTGTACCCCTTGGTCCATGGCTTGAACCTTTTCTTCTAGCTGTAGCATCAGTCCTCTCTTGGTCAAGACTCTTTTGACCTCAAGGATGGTCTCTGTTCTATCCTCAATTCTCATCTCTTCCAGCTCCTCTCTGGTTTTAGAATTCAAGAATTTGATGATTTCATTACCCTGTGTGGGCATCTCTCCCAGTTCTGATCTGATCTTCTCGATGGCTTGTTTACTTCTCTGCACCAATTCATTTTTCTCAAACATAATCTATATCATTGACCATATTTCGTTCATAGACTTGGTGATGTCTATCCAAACACTTTCTTTGACTTCGGCTAGTGTTTTACCTGCCATTGTTTGCTTCTGAAGCTGTTGCAACTCTTGTTTGATCTAGTTTGACACCTGTTTTTCTTTGGAGAAACTGGTTTGATAAGAAGATTTGAGTTCCTAAAGGTTCTCAATCTCCTTTTTGAGCATGCTAATCTCTGTCTCCTGCAGGTTCATCTCTTCCATAGATTTGGCTAATTCAGCCGTCTTTTCCAGAGACGTCAGTGGATTCACTGATGGGACTTCTACTAGTGATGCTATGCTCACTCCTGAGAGTGGTACTACACTCAACGGAATGACTTCCATGGGTTTCAACTATTCTTTCTCTTTCAATAGCTTCTCCATCTCAGCTTCCATTTCCTTCAATTGTGCATTCTACTCCATGATTAACTTAAGCATCTCATATTTTTCTCCTTCTGTCTCTGTTATTTCCTTTGCCTGCGAGTCTACTATTGGTGGAAACTTCAATTGTTTTCTCAAAGATGCTATGTCTTCATTTTTCTTCTTGATCATCTACTCGTCTGCTTTCACATTCAAGGGATCATACCCGATCTTGAGGACCAGTTCCTCCAGCATCTTGATCCTATTATCCTTGGCAAAGGATGATATTTTCTCCATCTTCAACTATGTTTGGATGTTGTTCAGAGACACTTGTAACCTGGAGGCAGTAGTGGAAGCATGTGCCAACGTGGGGAAAACCATTTCTCACGTTTCCCTGTGCAGATCCATTTGATCAGCAGGATGCATGTCCTTGGTCTGGAATTTGAAAGTGGCCCTTTTGTAATCGGTGATTACCTTTAGATCTGGTACCTATGCTTGGAGGAATGCCATGTGCATTCTACCCTTCTCTGTGTCGAATGCCGATAGAAGTCTGTGTTGTGCAGACGATGTCTGCTTCCAGAATTGGGCGTATGTGTTGCTGGTCAGAGTCTAATTCTTTTTCTTGATCAGATCGTATTTCTAAAAAATACTCAGCTTTGGACCTGTCTTGCCTAGCTGGTTGATCGGTGGAGTATCTGTAGGCTTCTTTGGTAACACTGTGGTTATAATCTACTTCTCGCTTGTATTGAGGAGCGACCGATCAACCTTTTTCACTATGGTGGATGGAATTTCCTTTTCTCTAGACAGGTCAGGAGCCGTACTAGTTTTTGGCCTCTTGGTATGCAGTCAAAATTCTTCTAATGACATTTCAGTGACCGGAGGTGACAGATCCTGCCTAGGCCTTTTCTCCTTTGGAGCCTGCGGGGTGGTGGTCTGTGATACAGTGACCGGGGGGTCATGTTGTTCTGTTTCAACCAAAGTGTTTGGTTCCCACCCTATCTGGTTTGCAAATTTCCCTACCTCAGGCCTAGATTCGTGGACATACGGGATATTCTTGTTTTTTACCCTCATCTCTGAAATGATCCCGCACGGATCGTAGTGCCATGTGAAACTCATGAAGAATTTCATTTCCTTCAGCAGCCTGTCTACTTCCTCCCCGACACCTCGATTGTTGCAGATGAAATACCCAATCTTCCCTTTGATTCTGAGTTGTTTCTTCTTCTTTAAAGACACAAAATGAATATCATCCAAGTTTATCATCTGCCTTATGTATTCCAGAGCAAAAATTCTGACAGGTAAATATTTGGGCAGTATATACGGGGTCAACTCACACCCATAGACTCTAATCTCTGTGTGATCTTGGTATAGGTACCAATCACTAGTCTTTGTATGATCTGAGAGATGTAGGATCCTCTGAAATTCGTCATTAATCCAGGGTTCGGGTCTGCCGCTGAGCATACTCACCACCGGGTGGTAGAATTGATCGACGAACTGCTTGAAACTGAATTTCGTGGAGTTATGTCTGAGCAAGGAAGTTCATGTAGTTACTGCCTGGGGTTTTCCATCTCCGTCCATCTTCTGCATAGAAAAAGTGAATTTGTCCGCTTGGAAGAAAATGAACAGGTATGCCAATATTGAAGAATACCGGAACATGCCTTCTGTGGAAAAATTGACAAATTTCTCGTGAATATTGTTCGCCAGGAACGTGCTAAAGTCGAACTGTGTAGTAGGCTTCTCATCGATGGAGAAAATAGACAAAAATCCCAGAATGGGATCATCTACCCACTGATCTGAATAATAAACCAACAAGGTGCATAGGGACGTGATAATCTGGCTTCCTTTGGTTGAGAACATGGAGGAAGGATAAGGGGGATTTGTAGCAGGGAGTTGAGTGGATTGTGGAAGAAAAAGCTCAAATATTTGAGCTCTTTGAGGAAACGTCATATTCTGGTATAACTCTGTAAGGATTTCAAGGTTAAAAGGTGATGCGGAGTCGGCTTGGGATATTTTCATCATTTGGTCGATGGTTTCTGGCGTGATGAGGAAAAGAACTTCCCCGAAGGAGGATACGATGGCTCGTTGCTCGGGAATACAGTGGGCTTGGCACTTGAGGGCGAACTCTAGGAAATGGTGAATCTAGGGGAAGAGATACAGGGGTAGGTTGGACTCCCAGAATCCAATTTCATCACTCTAGTCCATGAAGACTTCTTTAAGCCATGATTGAAGGTCTGCGAAGTCGAAATCACACTTAGTGTCTACAATTAAGTAATATTTGTCGGCCAATGGAATCCTGTCGAGATCGACAGGAGGCAGGAGAAATGGATTATCCTCTCCTTCTGTTCATTTTGATTTTGGCGCCATTACTGTAACAATACCTGCAAATAAAACAATGTTAGTAGGGACGACTATAGATGGGGGCGACTGACTGTAACGAATAAGAAAACGGGGTAAATTCTCTGGTGCGCTGAGTGGGTAAACAGTGAAGGAATGAAGAGTGAGGGTAGTTTTGAGTAAACGGGTATCCGTTGGGCACGGGGGATAGGTCAGCTGGTTAACGGATAAGTTATCCAGTAATAAATGGCCAACGGGTCATTTAGAAAGTGAGATGGCAGGTGAAAATGACCGAGGGATACAGATGGGTGATGTGGCGGTTATCGATTGGGGGAAAAAATCATGATGAGGGGACTTGCCACGAGTGAATGAGGGAGAAGGAATGACGGAGTTATGGGATGTGACTCTTTTGGAAAGGTGGATGATGACGTCAGAGGTGACGAGGTATGTCAGACAGTAGGAGGCAGTGGGACTCGGGACCAGCAAATTCATGCCATGTATAGATAGGGGGCCTGCCAGAGTAGATTCCATTCTGAAACCCCCCCACCGTTAAAGGTAGATCAGTCAGGGGGATCCGAAAAAACATTTGAGCCATCGATCTATGCGCTTTTCTCTCCACCACAGATCTGTGCGTGATCTTTATCACACATTCCGGACCCCCCCCTCCATTAAAGGAAGAATGGACGGGGGGGTCCAGAATCCAATACAGACCATAGATCTGAGCGTCAAAACTTAGGCCGTCTAGATGCACGCATGCATTATTAGCGATTCCGGACCCCCTTCCGTTAAAGGTAGAACGGTCGGGGGGGTCCGGAAAGATTTGTCCACTGTAGATTTGGGTGTGATCATCTGGACCGTTGATATATGAGAAGAGCATAAATGTGGGCGCGGAAAGTATATGTTCCCGGAGAACTTAGGATAAATGCATATCATGGTTTTTTCTGAAGATTTTTCATGTTACATCACCAAGGGGTTAGACAAACAACATTTTAAGCATCCAAGACATGGTCCAACATTGATCATCGAGCTGGTTTTATTGAAGTAAAGAAAACTAGCCTATGTTCTAACCTAACTTCCTATGACAATTAGCCCAGATTAAACTATTGGGCTAAGAACTTACTCTACCCTGGGGCTATCTGACCAATATTAGACAGTCTGGCCAGATTTATTAACTAACTAACCTAGATCACTTGGCTAAGATTAAACAGTTTAGCCAAGATTATTCACTATTCCTATCAACATCAATTTAAAAGAACTTGGCCATGCTTGAAAGGTATGGACCAAGTCACTGTTATTGCATGGGGCTCTTATTGAAATTCTTTTA
>SNQJ01S0080668.1:17572-35630 GCA_010110895.2 Picea sitchensis | reverse complement strand
TGTTGGAGGTAGGTTCTTTGTCAAACATTAGCCTTTTGTCGTTCCCCATTGACAGGCAGGTTTGGGTGTCATGTTTAGCTTCGCTTTCTATTTGCAGTTTGCAGGTGGGAAGTTTGGCTGCAGCGGATGCCTGAGTCGAAATCCTCTTGAAGAACATCTTTGTATGTGAGGAGAAAATATTATTTCTTTTTCCTATGCATCACTGTGGCTGTGATGGAGGTAGGTTAATCTGTGTCGAACATTGGTAATCAGGAACGAGACAAAGACAACATTGCAGTCCTTCTTCTCTGGTCATAGTAATCACATACAAAGATGGATTGTAAGAGGATTTTGATCGCTCCCAGTATTGAAAAATACCAGCCATGAAAATCGCACCTTTCTTAATTGCTTGCACAGTGGAAGGCCTTTGGATGGTCCTAACAGCTCTGAATATTTACCTGATAGGTCTCGTAGCTTGAAATATTTGGTTAATAGATGTGTTACAATACATTTTCCTATGAATTTTTTGATACAATCTTGTGTGCAATGAATTTGGCCAATATTGTTCTTCACCAACATTTATGTTCGGTTGGGTGGTGCTTGATTCTTGGTTGTTGGATGTTGCTTATTGTTGTCTAATTCAACTTTGCAGGGTTGAGGTCTTATGGTTGTAGTTGGGCCTTTTTGGTGCTTCTTAACTAGGTTGTTATTTGTTGCTTTCTCTTATTTGCTTCAACTTTGCAATGTTGGGGTCATGCATCTGCAGTTGGATCTGTTGTTACATCATTTTATAGTTGACTCCCCATAAAATACTATTAAGATAAAATAATATGAAAAATTTTGCAGTGGATGTAAACAACATCTCTTATGGCTTGAAAATGATTTTGTCAGGTTCCAACTATATTTCATAGCTGATGATGTTTTTCCCACAGTTAATGTCTTTCTATGGATTCATAGTTATGAGACTAAGTGTTGTTGTGTGAGAGATAAAGTTCTTCTCCCCCTTTATTTTTCCTCTTGTAAACTTGCCTGTTTTTCCCTTTTGTTCTTCCCCTCTATTATGTGTTTCGGGTTCTATACTTTGTCACATTTATGTGGTCACAGGTTCCCGAGCTGGCCAATTGACAAATCATCATCTCCATCTATATATTTACATCACGAGTTTGGCCGACCATCGTTCGTTTGCATACTTAGCCAATTTCTTCTAAACTTGCCTATTTTTCCCTTTTGTTCTTACCCTCTATTATGCATTTCTAGTTCTATACTTTTTCATGTTTATGTTCTCGTAGGATTCCAGTGTAGAGAAATGAAAAATTGTCATCTCCATCTATATCTTCACATCACGAGTCTGGCCAACCATCCTTTGTTTGCATACTTAGCCAATTTTATGAATGCGGGTTCACGGATAGGTGTTATTGAACTCTGTTAACCTGTGTTCGGGGTATACATCTTGCACCCAAAACTTTTATGCTCTACAATTCAAACCCAGACTCCTCGAACTTGCAAGACTGCCTCTACCTACGGTGACACTTTTTGTCCAACCTTCCTTTCCATACTTAGACGATTCTTCAAAGTTTCACGGGTTCACACACTCTCGAGTTCAGAAAATTTAAAAGCATTTTTCTCTCCCCTCCATCCCCGATACCTTTCGCCCTTCCCAATGCACATTAATTATGATTTTACTAGTGAAAATCGACCAAACAGGTTCGAAAATATTGGCTTTAATAAGCGGAAAGCTCAAGGACATCTCCCATTAAAATGCATAAACAGGCGAATATTATGGGATCTGATAAAAAAAAATTACGTCCATTTTGAATTTGAAAAAAGTGTTGTCTATTTTAGTTTTTTAAGTCATCATCATAGTTATAGTACAATATTGTACTACCACACTGCCATCCATGAATGTGCCATCCATAAATGTCTTGATGTCATATCCCTCTTTAATACCGTGCATATGTTACAGGTTGTCATATTTGAGAATCTGCTTGCATATGGGAATGTTAACTCATGCTATTGGTCATTATTCGACACACATATTTGAAAATATTGGCATTAATAAGAGTAAATATTGAGGTCATATGCCATTAACAAATTAAGACAAAATCTATGGAAGATTATACTATCATCCTCCAGTGTTGATTTTAAATACTTATTCCCATTTCTCTCTATCATCGAAGAGTTGGGCTTTAAGGTGCCTTTGTTGTAAGTTTTTTGGTCATGGACATGTGAGACAACTTAGAGATTCCATTTAGTCCCAATTGAAATACGAGAGAATGGTTCTATGTGACGTCATCTTTGAGTGAAAAAAAATCTGTTAGCCAACAGAAATTCAGACACAAAAAAAAAGAAAAAAATCAAGTGTCTTATGATTGGTGTTGTCCCTATATTTGATGCTTTGGATGGTTTAAAGGAATTCCTGAATATTTATGTTTTGATATTGTTTGTTTTCTTACAGGGATTTGGAAGAGACTTTCAGGTCACCTAAAAAATGATCCTTCATTGAAGTATATATTTTCTTCCAACAACATAGTTTTGGCAAGTGTATCAAATTCTGCAGACCATGCAAGAATTTATCTTTCATTAGAGGAGTCGCATACCGTGGCTTGAAAAATGGTCTGTAATATTTAGAAATGACGCCAAATATTACTCCATTTGCGAATATACTCAGAAGGAAATTATAAATTTGAATTGTCGCGAGTATGAGAAACTGTATGGGTGGTTGAATCGACATCCTAAAATTACAGAAGTTTCTATTTCAAAGTTTGTTGAGATAATTCTGGGTGTGGTAACATAATTGATAGAAGGTCATATTCTTTTTCAAAGTGTGTTCATTGTCCTCTAGATGTAGTAACAAAATCCACATACAATCGACTTTCTATCACCACCGCACAATTTGTTTTACTATTCCTATGAATATGGTTGCATCTGGGTTGATGAGCTTGCCCCTCTTTGCACAAATATTCTCCTCCTACTTGAAGGTGGCTATATATCCAAGGAACGATGATCTCAAAACTTTCTAATGCCTGCATCAACATGTAACTAGGAAAAAATAATGGGAAGGAATTCTGGATTATGGACTTTGCAACACTTTTTGAGGATTACTTTATACTACCACCTTATACAAGAAGTTTTGTGTGTTCATGTAATGATTTTGTTGATGAAAATCATCTTTTACTACCACCTTCATGTAATCATTTTATCTCATTCTTTAGAAGATACCTTACTGTAGTGGTGTATTCCAGGGTTGTTTCTACCTACAATTTCTCATTTTTTTAAATATAGAACAATATATTTTTTGAACACATGACTGTTCAAAAAAATTTAGTCGTTGTTTGGGATTCAAATCCTTCAAGGATATTAATTAATCACACAATTAATATTTCTTGTGCTAATGCAATTGAGCCTTTGTCCACTATGACAATTGCATTAACATTGCAATGTCAAATCATAGATTTCTGGCATGTTCCTAATGTCAAGGTCATTATCGCATGGGACACCCAACGACCAATGATTTATGGAATCAAAGAAACATTGTAGTTATCATGACAAAGAAACAATAAAGTCGATGTTCTTTGCAGGTTTGACATTCGTGCAGTCTAAGTTGTTTTACAATGACATCCCTACGTGTTCATCGCATTTTTGCACTGCAGTCAATAGCATTGTTCCCATTTCCACCGCCAATGTTAATGTCCGAAGTCGAAGCTATCTGGAGCTTGGTTTCACCACCAGTATGGATGCCTAAAGGTGAAATACCTGGAGCCTACGATCACGACTTATTGCACTTGAAATTAGTATTAGTAGTGATGAAAAATTGATTGTATGTTGAGTCTGTTACTACATCTAGAGGTTGCTCAACACTCTTTAACATAGAAACTAGTTGTCTGTCAAGTCTTTTACAACTTTGGCATAAAACATTCTGTAATTTTATAATGTTGATTCAAACGCGCATACAGTTTCTCACATTTGTGGGTATCCAATTTTATAATTTTTTTTACGAGTGTATCAGGAATGGATTAATATTTTGCGTCACTTCCAAACATTCCAGACCATTTTTGGGGCCTCCATGTCTTCCACCCCTCTGAAAAATATATATTTTGATGTGATATGCAACATTTGATGCACTTGCCATATTTGTTCTGCTAGAAGAAGCTATGTACTTCAACTGAGGGAACATTTCAGCTGACTTGGACGTCCCTTCAAATTTATAGTAATAAAACAAAGGAGTTCAACATACAAATCTTCAAGCGGTATTTTCAACCAAACAAGATGATCGAATACAGGGATAATAGAAATCACAACATGCTTGATTTTATTTTTGTCTCATCTTCTTAAGCTAACAGGGTTGTTTTCCCCCAAATATGATGTCACATAAAAACCACTCCCTAGGTCTTTGAATTGGGCACAGATACATCCGTAAGTTGTGCACCGGATGTCCAGTAGTTAGGAACATTACAATGAGGCACCTTAAAGCCCAATTTTTTCGATGATAGAGGGAAATTAATGCTTAGCGAAGTATGGAATGTTGAATAACCGGCTAATCTTAGGCAGGCCATATCAAAGAGACAAGTTATTCAAGAATTTGGGATAGATCTAGTTGGAAGCATTAATGAAGTCCAAGACCGAAATTGATATTCACCTCATTTGTTTTTATGAATCAAACATTTGATGGTCAAGTTGAAATCTATAAAATATTGTCAACAAGCTTCATTATTATACATATTTTTTATTGGTCGGTGACATGCGAAATCGCAATCGTTTTGGAAAACAGTATCAGTTGTGTTTTGTAACCCATTTTATTTGAATATATAGTTTTTGAGTTTTTTGTATGGTTTTAATGCTCGAGGTGTTGTTTTTATTTTATTTTTGTACTTTTTGTGTGTGGCGTTAAACATGGACGACAAGCTTTCTTTACCTTTGACACTTTGATTTAAATAAAGGCCACTCTTTTCTCTCCTTACATTTTACATGGAACAATAATTTGTCATAGGAGGCCATAGTTATGTGGCACTCACCCTATACTTAAATAAAGAAATGGGAGGAATTGTCCTTCTTTGATTCTTCGGGGTCCCATAAATAAAACAAATTAATGACTCTATTTCAACAAAGCAACTCAGGTGTTGACATCATGTCCATGTTCAATATTTTGCATATATTGCATCTTCTTCTATTTGATAATATCTGTAATTATAAAAATGGTTGCGTCATGTGTGTGTGTGTGTGTGTGTGTGTGTGTGTGTGTATATATATATATATTATTATTATTTTCTTTCTAGCCTTTCTTATGGTTTCAACGAAATTTGAATAGAACAACATCCACATAGGTGGAGATGGTGCATTTGGACGAGAAAATAATCTATTAATATATATTAATATGAATACTATTGGAATAAATGTCAAACACTTTTTCTTTAAATTTTCCTTGTTTTCTCCTCTATTATCCCTTTCTTGGTTCTATATTTAGTCACATCTCTATGATCAATGCCTCCTAGATTCGCGGATTGGAAGATACTCATCTTTATCTATATCTTCATCGATGAGCCCGACCAACTATGGTCCCTTTCAATACTTATCCAATTATTTGATCATCGGGTCTTGGGTTTGCGGTATACAACACTTATGTCCCATGTTTCAATATATATATTTCATAAAAGAACTTTTGTGATCTGCAACTTATGATTTTAATAGTGAGGGGGTGACGAGGGGTTCGAAAAGATTGGCATTAATAGAAGAACAATATGTGTTGTTCTCTGAGATACCTATCCCTTTTCTTCTTCCCGTTTATTATCTCTTTTTGGTTATATACTTAGTCTCCTTTCTATGATCCTGGCGGGTTCTAGGGTTGGCGGGGTGACATATCTTCATCTCCATCTATATCCTCACATGAAAAATCAACCGACGTTGTTCCTTTCCATACTTAGCCAATTTCATTTAATTAGCGATTGGCCGAGGGTTGGCCCTTTAGAACTCTAACGCTTCTTGCTCCATTGATATACATCTTGCACTCAAAGAGACTTACGTGATCTACAATTCCGCAGTAGACTCCTCAAACTCACAATATTCACTCTACCAAGGTTCACAAATGTTTCAAAGTATCTATAACTTCCTTCCATCCCCACTAACCGCTCCCTTCCCAAAATACATTGATTATGGTCTTACTAGTGATAAATGAACCTGTGGTAAGGAAAAATTGGCAACCGGACCTCCACCATATACAAATTGATTGTGGGACTCTCAAATTGTTCTCTCTTTCATTTTACACATTATTCATTCAAATGTTACGAGCTATACAATTTGTCGTTGGGGCCTCACGTCTTATGGGTAGACCTTGTCACCCTATTCTGGATCCTCGCGTTGGCGTTCATGAAATATTCATTTCCTAGTCATTGTTTCATGTTATGTCCATCCTCGTACTTCTTTACAAATATACAAAACCAAATGTTTAATTCTACTATGCCATCATGCAACAACAGTAAAGATCATCACTAATAAGAAAAAGCCTCGAGGACTAACCAACCCTACAGAACTTGTCGAGCTTATGCAGAAAAGATCTTGTCGGGTAATGGGAAGGCCCAGTACAAATTTCAATATATTAGCGAAAACAAGTCTAGGCCAACATTTACCTATTCCATACTTAACCACTTATTTCGAGATTCGCGGGTTCTAGATTAATGACCCACTCAAATTGTGTTTCAAATCTTCAGCGACAATACAAACAATGCTTTCCGAAGTTCCACGATATACAATTTGTATGCTGGGATGCCCCGTCACGAGCCTGATCATCCATCCTTCCTTTCAATACTTATCCCCAAGTTGGTTGTATCTCCATGACATTGTACATTCACTATGTGTCGATTCTGGCCTACCGTTTCACATTTCCCATGCCGAAACTTTTGATTATTGTGGCTTCTCGGACTAGCGGCCCGAGGATTGTGTTTCCAATGTTCAGCGACTAGCAAACAATACCGAGTTCAGCGATATACAATTTGTCTTCATGAATACACCATCATGCCCTCTTCCATGTTACCCATTTCACGGTCAACACTTCTGAGAGATACAATTTTACCCTCAGGCCCTCACCTCTATGGGTTGTATCTTCTATCCCTATTTTGAAGCGTCACCAACCACTTTCGATCTATTTCGAAGCGTCACCAACCACTTTCGATAATTATCCATTCCTTAATTGTTGTTCCATGTTCTCACCACCTTCCTACTTTTCTCTGAATATGCAATTTCCAAGCTTCATCATGCATCAACCTTAAACATTTCATTAATGAGCGAAACACTCGAGGAGATCTTCCACACCTCTGCCATATACAAATTGACCGTCGGACTCCCATATCATCCCCTCTTCCGTGGTACACATTTTCCACTCAAGTTATAAGACATATAATTTGACCCTCGTGAAGTCATGTCTCCTGGAGAACCATTGTCACCTTAATTTTGAAGCTCGTCCAACCGCTTTCCATACTTGCCCATTTCATGGAATCTCTTTCGTTGTTGCTCGGGTTTGCGGGTTCTCAAAATATCCAATTCTAGTCACTGTTTATTGTGCTCGACCAATGTTTAATGCTAATAGTCCATCATGTAACAACTATACAGACCGTCATTAAAAATCAAAATTGTCGACGAGACAGTGAAATTTAAATGAAGCTCGACTCCTCAAATTTAAATTAATTTATCTTATCGTATTTTCTCTTTTCTGCCCAGAGACATGCAAAAAATATCCTGCCATGCAAGGGGATATATATTGCAAGTTTCAATATATTAGCGAAAATGAATCTACCCAGCCATTTATCTATTCCATACTTGAGCCACTTTTCTGATTGTGGGTTCCCGGATAGGCGGGCTCACGTTTTCACTTCCGTTGTTTTGTGTCCTACAAACATTACCCGGACTTCCACGATATTCAAATTTCCCTCTGGACTGTCCCATCATGCCCTCTTCTGTGTTATGTGTTTTGAACTTAAAAAATGACGAGTCATACAATTTGACCCTCGGGCCCTCAGCTCCAACGGTTTTACCTTGGAACCCTATTTTGAAGCATGCCCAACCACTTTCGATAATTAGACACTCCTTAATTGATCTTTCCCATCTGTGAGACCTTCGTACTTATTTCTTAATATGCAATTAGTAACCTTTCATGCTAACAACTCACCATGCAGGAACCGTCAACATTGTCATTAATGAGCGAAATGATCAAGGATATCTCCCATTAATATGCATTAAACCAAGATCTGTAGAGAGTTATATTATCCCTTCCGATTGTTCATCTCAAACACGGTTCGTCACATTGGCCCATTTAGGAAATATCCAATCCTTAATTGCTCATTGTCGTATCCACCATTTTCGCACTTCTATGTATGAAATTACTAATCTTTAATGCTAATAGCGCATCATGCAACAACCGTTGAAATTGTCATTAATGAGCGAAAGTCTCAAGGAGATCTCCCATTCAGACGCATTTGGACCAAGATTTGCACAGGGTTGTATTATCCCTTCCAACTCTTCATTTCATACATTGTCTGGAGAAAAAAAATGTTCTTGTAAACTTATGGTAGAAGCTCGACAACAATTATGTGGAGATATAGTGAATATCTTCATATGTGAGGACCATAAATTCTAGTGGTCCAGGGCATACTCTTACTATTCATTTCGTTCCACCCAGAACGAAGTGATTTGGACCTTTGAAATCGCTTGTGCAGGATGCGTCCCTCGGGTTTTTTACTGTAAGGATGTGGTCTCTTGGTGTGCCAAAAAATATATTTCAAGCCAAAGAATTATTCCATTGCGCGACCATTCTCCTATTTCTTTGTCACCTTATGTCTTCTGCAAGATGTTAATATTGTCGGAGCCAACATTGACCTTCATAGGACAAGGCTACAAGAAGTTCCTAGAAAAACATGATAACGGGTTGGACCTCTTACTCGAGTTCCTCGAAGATCCAGCATCAGTTCCTGAAGATATCACAAAGTTGCAGGTCAGTTCCCTTACAAATCCATTCTAGGAAATTGCTTGGTTGTTTACAAGAATAACGAGACAGGAATCCACGACAAGCATTTCCCATATAGCTATTTATATTTTGTACTTCATAGTCAAGGAAAAATTCATGTTCGATTGGGGGAAGCTAATTTCCATTGAAATATGTTCCCAACTATCTAGATTCAAAGAATCGAATAAATTTTATATGTCATCCTACTTGATTTTCGCAATAGTCCATTGTTGTTCATTTCCAAAACTATCTTTGTGCAAGAAAATAAACTATGAATTTGACCCAGTAACATTCTGGCACCAGGCCTTGTGGATGCACAAGGCCTCCCATTGTTTTTATGAGGTTTTTAATGACTTTGTCTCAGTTTTCAAATATTTATTGTTAGGAAAGGATGCTCCACGGATGTTTGGCTAGGCAACCAATTTTTTGGACAGGAAGTGAACACTTGAAGAAAAGGAAAATTACAGTGTACTAATGGTATTTGGCTCCAAGGAAAATCCTTCTTTCCTTCCATGCCACATCATAGACAAGATGTTTGTTACAAAAATAGTAAGGCAATACAACCATTAGTTGCATTTTTCCCATGACAAGAGAAAAAATAGTTCCTTCCTTTGCCCTGGAAATTTTGGGACTTCATGTACAGAAACATCAAGAAGATTAACGAATTCGCAGGCCATTTCAAGAACTTGAACCTAACATATGCTGAAAGGTTAAAAGGGTTCGACCCTGATGGGATTTTTTGAGAACATTAAATACTATCAGTTGGCTTTATCATCTCTTTTATCGATAGAGGCCTGACCGAAGACAAAGACAGTGACAACAACACTCCTTCTTTTGACGATTGTGATGTAGAGACATTGTAAAGAGTGACTGAATTGCATAGACAACAGGGAAAAGTATCTAGTGAGAAGAGTGTAGAGTCCCCGGTCAACACTCCAAACAGAATGAAATCACGGAGCATCACTTCAACGACCCAACCAAGTAAGAGAGAAACCCAAAAATATTCAAACGGAGGAGGAGATAAGAACCCTCCTTGTGCAAACATTGATAGTTCTCACAAGATTCCCCTGATGAAAAAGAGAAAAAACATTGTAGAGAAGGCGGAAGAACTCAAAATTGAAAGTGATCACATGCAGCTTGAAACTGAAATTGAGCACATGCACAAAGTTCACCTGTTCGTGGACGCGATGCACCATAGTTCCACAATGGAAATAACTGAGACCGACATTTTTTACGAAGATGAATCCTTCGTATTCCAGAGCATTGTTTTGAAATCCAATCTAAAAATTTAATCATTGAAAAGAGAGATGTAACAAACAAGAAGGCAAATCTAAGTACATAGATTAACTTTAGGAAAATCTAGTCATCCCAAATATCTCGATTTAACTACGTAACCGGTGATGCTCTGATGATTCCATTGGAGGAATTGAAGCGGAAAATGCCAGGATGAAAGACCGCCTCAATGAATATGTGTAGGCTTTCATTGCAACCCCAAATTTTTCTAGTCCTTTGGAAAAAACCGTGCCTGCTACCCATGTGTCCAAGTTAAAAGGATCCTCTAGCCTCTCCACATGCGTGTAGATCCATTGTAGATAAAAACAACAATAAAAGAATGCAGCTAATTACCGAATCCTAGGAAACATCACAAAATAAAGATTCCTTTAGAAAGAGGGAAAATGATTTCCGCGGGCATTTTGTAGATGAATTTTAAAATGAAGGCGTTTCTATGAATGAATGAGCCCCTTTTCCAACCATCAGCAGCTTTCAGTCCCGAAAGAAGGGATATCCCACTCTAAATAGAGGATCAAACAATTAAAATCATCCCGACAAAATAAAGTTAAGAACCTATAGCTCATTGTCAAATCATGTAGACAAGATTTTGCTCCAGGAACAGAAGAATTATTCATAAACTGACCCAATGGAGCATAGTGGAGAATTATAGAGGTAAACCTGACCCAAATAGACATAGTCGGAAGTACCAACGAGGATCAAGACCCAAACTTAATCCTCAAATCCTTGTCCTTGACCAAAGAATCATTTGATGAACAACTTGATATTTTAAAGGGGTTGTCTTTACAAAAGTTTTATGACATCCTTGAATATGGTGTATATGAGGTCGAGAACTGGATAGTGGACTATTCGGAACACAGTGAAGAAATTAGAAAACATTATTTTCGACATAGAAATCCTAGATGAAATCAATGTGACCCCCATGAGAAGCTACATTGAAGAGTGGTTCCAACGGAGAATGGACAAGCTCATCGATGAAGGGCAACAACTAGTTGGTGCGATTCTAGTGGTCGTCGATGAAAACAACACAAACACATCAGCTTCATAGTAAGTTTATACTGATCACATCTTGTTTTCTTTATCAATCCAATTATTCCACCTCTTTAAATAGAAATCTCTAACCAAAGACTCATAACTTCCAATTTCTTTTTTTCAGGTCTTCCTCTCTACCATCGTGCACTTCTTCTTTCTACAGTCCTATATCTTGTACTTATTTATTTTATGGTACGCGGGAGCCCCAATCTCAGTCTATATTACAAACGCATTTAAATTTCTAGAAATATGGAATAGATTCCAGAAATATGTAACAAGCATTATTAATTTTTGATAAATTTCAAAGAAAACTAATTCGAGAATGATTTTTTTTTTCCTTCAACTATACTGGATGTTAGAAAATTGTGTGTATTATATTTTAATGTTTAATGTGTGTGATTCCTAGTCCTTTTTTCAAGGAACCTTTGTTGCAAATCATTATTAATTTTTGAAATTTAATTTTTGATAAATTTCAAAAAAAACTAATTCGGAAATACTAATTTTTTTTCCTTCAACTATGTTGGATGTCAGGAGATTGTGTTTATTATATTTGAATGCTCAATGTGTATGTTTCCTGGTCCTCTTTTCCAGGAACCTTTATTTTTCTAAGTCCCATGTTTGAACTATAGAGACCCCAGGAAAAATCTGCCCCGTTTGCATATAAACCCTGGGGTCATCTACAAGCCAAATTTCTTGTGGCTGGCTTGTGACACGCTGCCACAAGTCATCCTTTGCATGGATACCACATGTATTTCAAGTTGCTTCCCACGTGTTTGTGCTCAGTCTTGCTGTAGCAGTGCATGCGCAAATTTTTTTTAATCATAACAAGTTATGATTAAACCAAAGTTATAATCACATATTTTTTTAATTGGTTTAAATAAAAAGACAAATACAAAATTCAAAGCCACTTTTTAAATAGATTAAAAATCATAATCACACTCTTTTTAAATGATTTTCATGTGTCATGATTAAACCAAAGTTATAATCATATATTTTTTTAATTGGTTTAAATAAAAACACAAATACAAAATTCAAAGCCACTTTTTAAATAGTTTAAAAATCATAATCACACTCCTTTTAAATGGTTGAAATGAAAAGATAAATACAAAATTCAAATGCACTTTTTAAATAGTTTAAATAAAAGGATACACAAAATTCAAACCACATAAACTAAACTTTAATGAGTTATGATTGAACAAAATCCTTAATTACAAAGGTGAGAAAAAATTATGATTAAACAAAATTCTTAATTACAAATTTTTATTTTTAAAATAATGAAAAGACAAATATGATAAAGTAAAAAATTCATAATTTAGAAGATATGAAATAGAATGTTTAATGATTATATATATAATTTAAAAAAAAAAAATACATTTTATTTTAGAATATATTAAATTTTATTATTAATTTAAATTAAAATAATAAATAATAAAATAAGTTTTAACAATATTTTATTTTTTTTAATTTCAAAAAATAAAAATAATAAAATAATGATTTACAATATTTAGTTTTTCAAAATTAAAAAATTAAAAAATCAAAACAAAATAAACAAAATTTAGAATTATAAAACGAAATTTAGAATTAAGAAATCGACACCTTTTTCTAAATTGAGAAAAAAACACACTTCTTTTAAGCATGTTAGTCAAGTTTATACTAATCTATAAATAGTTCATCTAAAACTTACCCCTTATTTGTGTGATGCATAGGCATTGGTTTGATTTTTATAACACGTCATATTATGGAGCGAAACCCTAATATGCATTCTTGAGAGTAATGGCATGCATATGATAAGATGTTGATGATTTATTAAAGCGAATGCACATTTCATGAAAATTAGTGTTTATGCTCAAGCGTTCAACTTGTATTAGGATACATGGAATGCATTTTATTATGGTAGTTTGCCTTTCGAGAATAAAGATGTGCATTTAGGCATGCGCACATAGGAGAATGCATTGACTAAGACGAGCAAATGAACAAATGCCATAAGAAGAAAAATCATTATGGGAGTTGAAAGAGGTTGTGGACAATTGAGAAAGAGAGAGCAATTATGGATTGTGAAATCGTATAATATAATATTGATTCTGAATAATTGAGTAAATTAAAAATTGAATAGAGTAAGTGTTTTTTTTTTTTTTCTTTTTTTAACGAGGGTGGGTATATCGAATGAAATAATAAATGCAATAGACACTAGAGGAAAAAAGTTGTTCTTGAGGAGAAGAAAAATAGAGGTGAAAGGTTCAGGTTTTTGTGGCCTTGGGATTTCCAACCCAACAATCTATGTAATTTGATGGAGAGATCATTAAACATCATTCAACAATATTTTTTACCTTTAGGTTTCCATGCTAAAATTTTTCATAGTGAGATGATGAATGTTGTGCGTTGTTGTGTCAATTTATATTATTAATGTTATTTCATTTCCATTTATTTACAATATATGATTACGTATGTACTTTTGCTGCTAACAACATTGAAGATCATATTATTGCAATGAACAATTAATCAAAATTGTTGTGGTTTTGAGAATTCCCTTGAATGACCCTGGATGGGGTGTTCTCGGGGATCATCTAGAGAAGTCGTTGACATCCAGGAGATAGGGATCAACTCGAGGGAACATGTGGCAAGTTCATGCCATAACACTCACATACCCTCAAGGATCCCTCGACACTTATCTTGATAGTGGGTGGATGTAGGCCTAGAATTAACTTAACGCCAAGAGTTAATTTAAGACAATTATTTTGATGAAGGAGAGAATGGCTATCACGAATATGTTACTCCTCTTCATGATCTCGATGTAGGGGAAGAACCCATCCTCATTGGTTATATCACTTCGCGGAGAGAAAATGGTGTACTCGGGGGATGAGAAACTGATGGTGTTGATTATAATGTTGAGTGGGGAGATGGTTATAGAGTTGGAACCTTCCAGTCTTATAGTGAAGGGAGGCTTGGAATTGTACCTACATTCAAACTTTGCACAAGCGAGGAGAATGTTGGAGGACATTTGAGTCATGAATATGATCGATGGCCTGGAAAGGAAGATTCAAACTCATATTTTCATCATTCTGACTTCAATGAGTAGAATGTATGATGATATGAAGGTAAGAATGTGCCCTACCTGGGGTTTATTTATTATCTAGAATCAGGGCTTAACAATTGTAATATTAGAAGGGATTAGAACCATGGGGTAGAAAACCTAAACACCCCTCTATAAAACAATCTCGTGTTGTCAAAGAGGCAAGAGATGCAACAGAGTTTTATGTGAACATTGTTCTCGAAGAAGATAAGTCTTCCATGAAATATGTGGAGGAGGAAGTTTTCCATGGAAAATCATGTTCAGGCTCTGATTCAGGATCTAGGATGCACCAGAACTAGGAATTTCAAATTCTTCCACACATTAGAAATCTGTTGGCATACAAAAACAATGGTGGATTTGGGGATGTTTGTTGGCATGTTTACAGGTAGAGTGTTCTTGTCATTGATGGAAAGAACAACGTCCACATTGGTGAGTGTGCATGGAAAGAACAACAGTGAAGACACAGAAGAGCAAGCTCGAGAATCTCAGGAGGAATAGCACAGAGTTGTACGCAGAGCACAAGTGTGCATCAAGTCCAAGGGAAAATTTTTCCAAATCTCGGGAGAGATAGCGTTCTGATACACACAAACGAGATCGCATACATCAAGGCTCGCAGAAGGATCAAAGGTCGCAGAACCTTTAACACTTAGAAATTCTTCCAAGTTGGGAGGATGCACAAGCTTAGGAGGAGGAGCGATAGTGGTTGTTGGGTCACCAATCCTGAATACCCGATGTCCATTAGATCAGAGTCCAATGACCACAGGAAGCGCAGAGGAGAAGTATAGATCTGATCCATTGGATCTGAGCGTCGAGGACGAACATCCATCGAATCTAGTATAACTGCGAAGAGGATAATGGTCGAGAGCCATCCTCCAACTCCGCGAAATGTGAATTTGCGAGTTGATCTAGACCGTTAGATCATGGGGAGTTGTGAGTCATTGATATGATGCTCACAAATTTCGGGAAGGCGAGGGTAAAATACCTGAGGAGCTGGGAGCTGCAACAATCCTAGTCATTCATTTGGGAAGGACACATGGCAGTTGATAAAGAAGATTCACAAAATCATGAATCGAAAGAACTACGTTGAGCAGTGCATAGATATCGTGAAGTCTGAATTCGCGAGTTGATCATAGTCATTGGATCAAATAGGGATGTGGGTCGTTGATCTGGAGTAGGTTTCATAAAATCGGAAGTCGGAAGAAGGGAGGTGAGTAGTCCTCCAACTTCGCAAAATTTGAAATCCCGAAATGATTTGGGTCGTCGGATCCAGAGGACACGTGGCTAGACATCAGCATTTCGCTGACTCGCAAGATGGAGAAGTCAAAGGTGAGAGTTGTAGGAACTTGCGATATGTGAAGTCGTGAAATGATCTGGGTTGTCGGATCATCGAGAGATCTTGACCGTTGATCTGATATGAAGCATTTCAGAGTTTCGTGAGTTGGGAGTTTCGAGGAAACTCATAACAAGAACTCACGATATGCGAAGTTGTGAAATGATCTAGGTCATCGTATCACCGAGATATCTCGACCGTTGATATGATAGGAATTATTTTAGAGTTTTGGGAGTTGGGAGTTTCGAGGGAACTCATAGCAGGAGTTAGCAATACGCAAAATTGTGAAACACCATCTTTCTTGGCCCCTGGTCAGAGCTCTTGGTCATGTTGATGAAGGTTAAGGGAGGAGCTAGCACATCACTAGGCTTCACAACGAAGATCATCGAAATCGTGAAATGTCTTTTTGAATAGGGTTGTGGTCACAGCTAGTGGTCACATCAATGGAAGAGAAGGAAAGGAGCTAGTGCATCTAGGCTACACCTCGGAGTTTCGCAAGTTGGGAAAATCGAGGTGACTCGCAGTCGATCACCCGAAACGCGAAATCACAAAATGACTATTGGTTAGGCGTATGGTCACTGTCGATGGTCATGTGAAAATGTAGAAAATGTAGCGCCTACTGTGTAAATTTCTCAGGAGGGGAAAAGTTGGAAAAGGCATGAGCGCGCAGAGGTTTTATCAGTAACTTCTAGAAATGTACTGATTGTAACTGCAGAAAACGATTGATTGCATCTACCAAAGAATTCGAATAATCTCACAGTGATCGCTAGACAAGCTGAAGAGTCTTGAGGTATCTGTTAGTGGAATGAAGACTCATTATAGAGACGATTGACAGATGGAAAAGTATTGAAGACTGTAGCTGCCACAGAAGCCAAAGAGTCTCAGCATAACTACCATGGATGAAGAGAAGACTCAGTGTAATCACCAGAGGGGATGAAGTGTTAGGTGTGTGATCTAGCAAAGGACTGGGCATTATAAATATACACATAATAGAGAAGAGGAGGTTGATTTTGTTGAGAGTTATTCATGCGGGTAAAAGTAGGTTGTGTACAACAGTTGAAACGAATAGAAGATGCATAGCACATAGAACAGAAATGCATATCTGAGAGAGGAAGAGGAAGTCGAGTGTTGGTGCAATTATTTGCATAATATATTACCAAACATAAATTATCAACCAGGATTTGTAATCAAAAGAGTTGATGCACTATATATGCCGATAACAGATAGGTTCCTATGTCTCATGAGTATATTTCAATCAAGAAAACCATATAAAAAACCAATACTCTTTTTTCACACTTCAAAGATAACACTCTTCACACAGTTCATAAATTAGAAAGAAAAACTTTCAATCATGCACTCAAAAGATTTCACCCAGATAATGCCTTGTCCATTTACAAGCTCATGAAGTGGAAAGATGGACTTTGAATTAGTTATTTGTAGCTACTACTCTTAGAAATCAAATCTGGGTACACTTCAACAATACAACTCCAAACTTAGAAGAGAAAGTTGATAACAAAATTTCTCAAGCAAACAATGAATCAAAAGGTTCTTTCTTAGGTGACAAATATGATCATTAGAGGCTCATGAAATGAAAAGATGAACTTAAGATCTATCTCCTGGAGCAACTAAGATAACAAGTGGGATGCTCAATTAAATCTTATGTATGGTGAAATATGGATATCCAATTGTTCCTACATTACCACACTTTGCAACAAATTCGAATAGTGAAATCAAACAAAATAACATGAAATCAAAATAACAAATACATGAAATGAAAATCTACACTAACAATTTACAATAAGCTTACCAAGATGGATTGGTGGCCCTTGACGATGCCAACATGGAATATTTTAGATCACCATATGTTAACTTCTAAGAGAGACAAGATCATTGAATTCAATCTTGCATTAATCTCCAACAAGTAGGTTTACAAAAAGAGTATTTTCATGAATCCATTCTACATCATAACAATTCTCCTTTAAGAACCATTCTTACATCATGATAATTCCTCTCTACTCAAACCTATGAGGTCTTATTTATACATAAAATCCATGTAGGAATGGAGGAAACCGAATCCCCAAACGAAGAAAACATTTTTTACAATTTTAGGATAAATCCCAAAAATCTATTTTTTAACAATTTAGGCAGATTCGAGTTAGTCCCCCACCCATATCTCCTAAACCAATTCAAATTGTGAAAAACGGCCCTCAATATACTCAATTTGCCATATTTTGGACAAAACCCATGTATTATAATTTCTATATATGATACCATAAGCACGAAAATCGAGGCGCAAGTTGGCAATTTGAGTTTTTTGAAAATTTTGGCAGAATCATTCCCCCTGAGCTGGAGGTCCACATGTGCGATA
>SNQJ01S0080667.1:40079-61155 GCA_010110895.2 Picea sitchensis | reverse complement strand
GGGGGGGGGGTCCAGAATCCCATATGCACCGTTGATCCGGGCGCGCGAATCGCCGCCGCTCGAACTTGCTTGCCGCTTACATCGGGCGCACTTGGGTTCCAAACTTAGGATAAGTGGGTTTTTAACCCATTCTTTTGCATTCTAACCCCCGTACAAGAAAAATCGCTAATAATGAGGATTGGAGTTATGGAAGATGCTCAAGGATATTACATCCATGAGGAAGATTTCATAGGTCTGCATGGGGAATGTTGAGACAGAGTCAAATGGAAGAAGATATAGGCAAGGGCCTGTCACTATGAGAATTCTACATAGGGAAGTGCAGAGTTACATGGATGATAATGAAAGGATTATAAAGGCTCAAGAAGAGATACTCCAGAGCTTAAATATGTTGCATAAGCAAGTTAACAATGATTCTTGCACCAAGCAAGCAACTAGTGCTAGACAAGTATCAACATCCATCTTCCATAGCAAAATGGATGATCATGGAAATGCTAGGCATTTAAGAAGCATTAGAAGGCACCATCATTCTCCAAGGTAGTCCACTAGGAGAACTCATGCAAGCTCAGATCCAGGGAGCAACTCAAGTGTGTCTCATGTTCATAGGCAAAGAAGAAAGCTTGAGGTAGAAATCTTGCAAGGTGAACTTAGGAAAATCAAGCCACCTACTTTTAATGGTGAGCATAGGAAAGGAGAAGAGGCAAAGGCCTGGCTGTTGGAAATGAAGAAATATTTTCAGTTGCATGACTACCCATCCCGGGTAGAATCTAGGATTTTCACCTACCACTTGCAAGGAAAGAAAGCCATGTGGTGGGATCAACTTAAGCAAGCCAAGATCCTCGATGTGAAAAGGATCCCATGGAGGTAGTTCGAAGGATATTTCCAATAGAAATATTTGTCCGAGCATTGCTATGAGAGAAAGATGAAAGAGTTCTTTGAATTCAAGTTAGGAACCATGACAATGGAGGAATATGAGAAGCGGTTCTTTGAATTGTTGAAGTATGTTGACTTCATCAAGGATGAGAAGGTTAAAATCCAGAGGTTTCTAAGTGGGTTGCCCTCCTTTTATAGTGACAAGATTCAATATGATAACCCCAAGACCTTGGAAGAAACCATAAGGAAAGCAAGGCACCTTTATGAGCAAAGCAAAGGAAGGCCAGTGTTCCAAAAGGCTTGGAATGACAAAATGAAAGGGAAAAAGGATAAAAGACAGAAAGGTTTTAAGCCACCCTTTTTCAGAAATAACTCCCAAGCAAATCAACAAGGCCATGCAACTCAAAATGATCAAAAGAATGCAGATTCATTTGGGAAAAGGCCAAGGCAACAACATGTTCAATGTCGAGGATGTGAAAGGAATCACTTATATAGGGACTACCCTCATAAAGGAGAAAGAATGAGGATTGTCCACAACATTCAGGAGGCTGAAACAATGGAAGACATGGGAGGAAGTGTGCCAAGGATTTATGCAGCCTTAGACAACAAGCAGGCAAAGTATCAATCCCCCATGATCGAAGTGGAAGGTAAGATTGATAACCAACCCATAGCAATTTTAATTGATTATGGAGCTAACCATAGTTACATAAATGATAACATTGTTGAAAGATTTCACTTGCAAAGAAGTAAGCATAAAAATCTTGGTTAGTTCAGTTAGCCATGGGGAATAAGAGAAAGATCAATGAATTGGTTAAAGATTGTCAAATAGACAAGAATGGACTCAACACAAAGGTAGATGTAAACATCATACCATTGGGTTCATATGAATGTCTAATTGGGATGGATTGGTCAGAAAAACATCATGTTGACCTAGACTGTTACAACAAGACGATCACATGTCTTGATGAGGAAGGGAAGCAAGGCAAGATTCAAGGCATTCCAAGAGTTGTAGCCGTTAGAAAGATTTCAGCTACACAATTGAAGAAGAGCTTTAGGAAGGGATGTCAAATGTTTGCAGACCATATGGAGAAGGCAACCAAAGATAAAGTGGCAAGCATTGAAGACCATCGGGCTTGAGAGATTTTGAAGACGTTTTTAGATAAATTCTTGTATTTCCACCCAAGAGAGACATTGATTTCTCTATTGATTTAGTGCCAAGAGATGCCCCAGTGTCCAAGACACCATACATAATGGGTACACCAAAATTGAAGGAGTTATAGATGCATCTTGAAGAGTTGTTAAAAAAGGGGTATATACACCCAAGTGTGTCACCTTGGGGAGCCCCAATTCTTTTTGTAAAGAAGAAGGACGAAACCTTAAGGCTGCGTATTGATTTCGGTCAACTTAATAAGATTACCATAAAGAAAAAGTATCCTTTACCCAATATTGATGATTTGTTTGATCAACTAAAAGGTGCAAGAATCTTTTCAAATATTGACTTGAGGTCAGACTATCATCAAGTAAGGATAATGGAAGAAGACATAAGCAAGACAACATTCAAAACAAGATATGGGCATTATTAATTCACGATAGTGCCATTTCGACTATCAAATGCCCCAACAATTTTTATGTGTTTGATGAATGGACTGTTCAACGAATACCTGAACAAATTTGTGATTGTGTTCCTAGATGATATACTCGTATATTATAAGTCAGAAGAGGAACATAAGCAACATTTAAGAATGATATTGCAAGTTTTAAGAGAGCACATATTATATGCTAAGCTAAGTAAGTGCATCTTTTACCAAAAGAATATTCACTACTTGGGGCATATAATATCAACAACAGGGATATAAGTTGATCCCGAGAAGATATAATCCATTAGGGGATGGTCAATGCCAAAGAATGTGATAGAGTTCAGATCATTCATGGGTCTTTCCAGTTATTACCGAAGATTCATAAAATGATTTTCAAAGATTGCAAGTCCAATCACTTCTTTGCAAAAGAAGGGATTGAAATTTAAATGGACTTCCAAGTGTGAAGAGAGTTTTCAATAGTTGAAGGGAATATTGACAAGTGCACCAATATTGAAGACTGTAGATCCAAACAAATATTTTGTTGTGTGCATCGATGCATGCAAGGAAAGGCTTGGTGGAGTCCTTTGTCAAAAGGATCATGTGGTATGATATGATTCCAGAAAATTAAAAGAGCATGAAAGGAATTATGCTACACATGACTTAGAGTTAGCAACAATTGTACATGCATTGAAAATGTGGAGACATTACCTTATGGGAAAGAAATTCGAGCTAAGGACAAACCACTGTGGTCCGAAGCATTTGTTTTGACAACCAACACTAAATGCTAGACAAACTAGATGGCTAGAATTTATGAGTGAATATGACTTAGAAATTAAGCACATAAAGGGCAAGGAAAATCAAGTGGCTAATGCACTCAACAGGAGAGCTCATGAAGTGCATATTGCATCCATTAACATGTACAAGACATATTTTAAAGACAAAGTTATTGCAGCAGCAAATTTAGATCAGAATTATTTAAAATAAAAGAGTCATTACAACAAGGTAATTTTCAGCAGAAATTTAATTATTATGAGCTGAAAGAAGATGCAATTCTCATGTACAAAGGTAAGTTGTATGTGTAGAATTCCAGTGAACTGAAAAACGCAGTGCTGGAAGAGATGCATAATGTACCATATGCAGGGCACCCAAGATATTAGAAAAGAATTGCAACAGTACGAAGCCAATATTTTTGGCCAGGAATGAAGAAAGAAGTGGCTAATTACATAGCCAGATGTCTGGAATCCCAAAAATTAAAGACAAAACATAGACACCCAACAAGTTTTCTATAGCCATTTCCCATTCCAGAGTGGAAGTGGGAAATTATCACGGTTTATTTTATTACTAATCTGCCTAGAACAATAAAGCAATATGATTCCATCATGGTGGTGGTGGACAAATTGACTAAAGCAACACATTTTATTCCAGTAAAGACTACACATAAGGCAAAAAATATTGCATATATTTATAGAGAAATTGCTAGGCTACATGGAGTGTCTAAGGCAATAGTTTCAGACAAAGACCCAAAGTTTACTTCCAATTTTTGGAAGGATTTGTTCAAGGGATTTGACACAAATTTAAATCTTAGTTCAACATATCATCCCGAGTTAGATGGGAAAACATAAAGGACTAACATGATAATTGAGGACGTGTTTAGAATGTATGTGATGGATTAACCATCAAAGTGGGAAGATTATATCCATTTAGTTGAATTTTCCTACAATAATGGGTATGAGGCCTCATTGAAAATGAGTCCGTTTGAGGCATTGTATGGCAGAAAATGCAACACTCTAGTGAGTTGGGATAATCTAGCAGACATAACACTTGTTGGGACATAATTGTTAAAGGAAATGGAAGATCAGATGGCAAAGATAAAGAAAAATTTGAAGGATGCCTAGGATAGGTAGAAAAGTTATGAAAACATGAATAGATTTTTCAGAGATTTTAAAGTGGGAGAACATGTGTTATTAAAAGTAAAGGAAAAGAATCAATTTGTAGATTTAGAGCCAGTTTGAGAAACCCTAGCTTGGACGGGATCGAAGCCATGGCGCTGAAGCCGAACCCCGATCAGCAGCAACAGGCGGTGGCGTTTCTTCTGAACGCTTCTCTGTACGTGGGAGATCTGGATCCCACCGCCACCCAAGGNCATGGATTGAATAGAAGGATTCTCCCCTCTCTTACTTACAAAAAAAAAAAAGTAAAGGAAAAGAGAAGTTCGCTAAGATTAAGAAGTTTCCCGAAGTTGGCAACAAGATATTGTGGGCCATTCGAAATCCTGGAAAGGATTGGGCCTCTAGCATACATGATTGTCTAACTGCATCGATGTGTATTCATAATGTATTTCATGTATCATTACTTAAAAAGTATGTACCTGATGCTAATCATGTCATTGATTGGAATATGATCCAAGTGGAGCACGAAGGGGATTTTCGGGTGGAACTAGTACGCATCCTGGACCGGAAAGTCAGAGTGCTCAGGAACAAATCCATATGGATGGTAAAGGTTCAATGGACCTGCTACGGTCTTGAAGATGCTACATGGGAGCATGAAGAAAACATGCGGGCGTAATACCCACAAGTTTTTGATAGTTTTGAAGAAGACAAAGTGCAAGACATTGTTTTGAGTTGCTAGATTTCTGGAACCACGTCTCAGAGTCATGACCAATTGTGTTGGGGACCTTGATAAAAGAATGGTTCATTCCTTAGGTTAGCCTTGATAAACGGATGGTACATCCCTTGGGTTAAATCTGGTAAAAGAATGGTGCATTCCTTGGGTCGGCGAGTTGAGAGGAACATGAGATTTTGGTTGGAGTTGCTGTTGGAGTTGTTAAACTTCAAAATTTTATTTCCGAGTATTGTGATGTAATTTTCATATATGTATATCGAGATAGAGTGAACCGAGGACGACACACAATTGTAGGGGAGGGGGAATGTAACATCCCCACTATAATCCCCAGTTTAATTAATGCTTATGGAGATATAATATGTGGCTACAACCAAGCAATGTAATATGAAAATTGTATTTCTTTGTTTTATTAATAAAAATGTGATGCCAGCTGCAAATGGGACATGGACAAGAGATGGGGGATGAATTAATCCATAAGAGAGGGGAGTGTCTAGGATAATGACCAAGAGGGGTCCAAGGGGGAATTACCCATGTATAATGATTTAAAACAGTTTCTTAAATTGCTATTTGTATATGAACCTTCCATTTTATGATTGAGTGTTTCCAAAAGCCAATCATTAAATACATGTAAGAGGGTGGGTGTGAGTGGTCACAACCCAAAGTTATTGGGCACATGGGGGTTGAGTACAATCCGCTTTGGGAAGAGTGTGAGTCAAGAAAGGAAAACAAAAGAGAGGAAATTGGTATGGGAAGAGGGAGATAATGGGGGAGTTAGTGAAGTGGATGCATAGGAGCGAAGGGACAGAGAGAAGAAAGAGAGCTTGGAGTTGGTGCAGCGATAGGAGGGTGAATTATGGAGCATAATTGGAGCAAATTGGAGCTGGAAGAACTAAAGAGCCCGGTTTCCATGCCGGAAGAGTGAACTCTAGCGTGAGTTCCATTGAAACAACAAGTGGTTGTTGTTGGTTTGTTGATAGTTTTTCTAGCATTTTCCCTTGAGTTCCCAACTGAGAGATTCCTAACTGTCTGTGCGAGAGAGACCTTGATAAACGAATGGCTCATTCCTTGGTTTAGCCTCGATAAATATATGGTACATCCCTTGGGTTAACCTTGATAAAATAATGGTGCATTCCTTGGGTTGGACAGGTCAAGAGGAAGAGAGCCGGTGAAAAAATCGGGATAGTTGTAGGAAAATATCAGTTGGGTTGAGAGTTTTATGAGCTGTGAGTGGACTGTTAGAGACCACCCTCTTTTTTGGATTGCTAGACTTAGCTCGGGGGTGACTCGCTGTTGAGATTTGGAGCAATCAATCTATGGTTGGGTGGAACGTCCATCCCAAGCAGTTGGTTGCACGATTCTTGTTTAAAGACAAGTGTTTTATCTTGTACTGAGTTATTTACATATGTTATTGATGTGCATGAACGTTGCGTGAATAAGATGACTTATATGTTGTTGTAATGAATGATTTAGTTGTATCTCATGTTGATTATTAGCATGTTGTAGATGTTTCTATTTTGTGGTTAAAGACAATAGCTAAATATGTTTTAATTCATAGTTGTAATCTACAGGAAATCGGCTAATAGTAAAAGAATTGTTTTAATTAGCAAAAGTTTCATTTTATGTGAATTCTGCACATATTGTTGCTTAGCTGAAGGCTAGGTACATTACTAAAATGGTATCATAGTTGATGACAAGAGATTTTTTTGCGTGACGTGACCAACTTTGGTGCTTGGGTACATTACAAAGTGGTATCAGAGCTGATGACAAGAGAGTTTTTACGTGACGTGACCAACTTTAGTGGCTAGGTACGTTACAAAACCCATCAAAATTTATCGATACCATTAAACTAAATGCATACAACAAATAAAAAATGTATGCTACTAGCAAAAATATTTAACAACATGAATGTAGTTCCATTTATATGCACACAACAACGTCATTTCACTTTAAAATTAGAGTATACACACATAACAATTAAAACTTATAAACAACATAGATGAAAAACATTTAACTTTTAGCTAGAAATATGCAACCGAATACATGGGATGAGCGTTCCTCCCAATCGTAATTTTGTTGCTCCAAATATTAGCCGCAAATCACCCCCAATCAGCTGGGGATAAAAATCCACAAAATAGGGTGTCCCTCACAACACAATACACTCCTACAACAAACTAGTTTTCCTACAACTATATTCCCCTCAACCTGCACAACCCAAGGAATGGGATCCCCCTTCACCACACATAGTCCCTCATACCTTCCCACTTCCCACCAGGAATCCAACACAGGTTGGCTATGAATCTCTATTGTTGGGGACTCCATGGATGCTCAATGCCATATGAAAACTAACAACAACAACTCACTGCTCTAGGGAAAACTCTCTCACATACATTTTACTACCATAGGAAAACTAACAACAACAACTCACTTCTCTAGAGAAAACTCTCACACTATTGAGCTTGTTGGGATTTTTTTGGCTCCACCAATCCTCCACCTTTTTGGAGACTGCTACGGTTGGTACTTTTGACTCTACATTTAGATTGTATCTTCCTTTTTTGCATTGGTTGGTTTGATTGTGGTGTTTGGATTGGTCCCTAATTCACACTCAACTATCCAACATCTCCACCTCAAAGGAAGCTTTAGCACAAATATGTTAGAGAGGACATAACCTTCCCAAGTAATGGTAGTTGGGTTTTACATACTTGCAGCTATTTTGATTTATCATTAGTTGTGTATATGTTTGCTTGTGCTTTCATATTATTTGTATTTGGAGATATTATTTCCTAGTTTAATTCCACAAGGTGGGGAAGCAACCTCACAGGTACATAGAGTAAATCCCCAACCCTTAAATGTTGCATGTTGTATATTTCTTTTCCCTAAGCCCAAATAAATTGTTGTAGAATAAAGTAGATCATGAGACTTTAGTCTTAATCCTAGTTAAGGATTTTCACACACATGGGAGGTAAATAACACTAAGATTCTTTCTCAATTGCTTCATCACCAAACAAATTGGATTAATCAATCTAATGTTATTGGGTGAAAAGGGTATCTAAGTCATTGTACCTTCCCTTTCATTTTCATATTCCAAGCAAGTAGGGTAATTAAATTACATAGAGTAAAGGGAAGTAATCAATCTAGCATATTTTTCTTTACATCTAATTAATTTGTTGCTATAATAATTCTAATCAAAGGCACATAAAAGTTCTAATAGTCATTTGTAATACAATAAAAGATTATTGTCCTCATCAACTTAGTGGCTTATCTCTTTCCTTCGTCTAGATTTTATAGTTTTTTCTCAATAACAAATGGTGACTCAAAGTCCCTTATACGCATCATATATAGAGCCTTCTTCTTGATGATAGTGTAGTACCTCACCTTAACTATCGCACTACAAAAAAATGTCCATTTTCACAATAGTCTAACTATGAAAGTACTCATTGATCCACTTATTAAAGGTAGTTTTTCCTATACAAACAAGTTACACATTTTTTCAAGGTTACACATTATTCATGGAAAACCCTCGAGTATCTCCTCATTTCAAGGATGGTATCCGGGATAAACCCTAGAATCTTCAAGGCACAAGGACAATCAACAACACGGTTCAAATCCATTACAACAATATACTCATTAAGAGCTCAACATGTCACTTGTGATAATTTAAATTGGCTAGGGAGGATAACAATCATTCCTCCCAACCACGCAAGGTAAATCCAATTGACAAATAAGTCTAGTATCTTTCAATTGGCAATCAATTATAATACCTTTACGTCAATTATAAAAAGTTTAATAAAAATATTTCAAAAAATCATATTAAAACAAGGAATAGTACCTTTTTTGTCATATTATTGCCAATAAAATAGAAGTATATGACATATCAACAAATTATTTTTTTAAACATATTTTTTTAATAGTAATGGAGATTTTTTTATAGGTAATAAATCTTGGTGAAAACTCATGAGGCACTTTCCCTTATCTCGAGGATGGCATCCAGGATAAACCCTAAATTCTTCAAGGTACAAGGTCAGTTCAATAACTCTCAATAACTCATATATAAATCATACTTAATTCATCAACAATAAACTCACTAAAAGTCACAAAATAGGATTTAAATCTCGAATAAAAAAGAGAAGAATTTTCCTCTTCATCAACAATAAACTCACTAAAAGCCACAAAATAGGATTTAAATCTCGGATAAAAAAGATAAGAATTTTCTTCATAATCATTTAAACTACTATAACAATGTTTTTTTAAATACAAATTATAATTAAAATATATATTAACCAATAATAATTGCTTCCATAAAAATGCAGTAGAAGCCAACTTTGTGTTAATGAGGTGCTTGACAATCTAAATTAAGAATTTGCGAATTCCATGTATGGTCTTAGTCTAAATGTGCTACATTTTTTTCCCTTTTCTGGGGATATTTGCCCAAAATCCAGCGAGATATTGTTGGATTTGCAGATTTGAGTGGTTAAATCTGTATAATCTAAATGCTCCAGGGGTTTTCCAACACACCGAATCCATTTCAGCAATCAAAAATACAATTTAAGCAACATAAAATTATGATTTCGTATAGATTTATGTTGTTAAATTCCGATAAGAAGAAAATAAACATAGAAAAATCAATCAACACCTAAATATCAACAAAATAAAAAAAAATAAATACAGAATAATTACATTTTTGGTAAATAACCATCATTGACATCATTAGTCATTTTTAATCCACGCATAATTGAAGTGCCAAACTTTGTTCAAGAAAAGGAAACAAAGGGGTGCCAAACTTTGTTCAAGAAAAGGAAACAAAGGGATAACATTGATGGTTGATAAACCTATGATGGGAGATTATCATTTAAAATGTACTTTTGGGAAATTTTTGAATTTTTATATTGGGCCCATTGGGAAATATACATTCCATAGAAAGATGAATTATCATAAGAGGAATATATTGGGCCCATTGGGAAACCTACATTCCCTGGAAAGAGGAAATATCATAAGGGAATATTGAATTTTGTAGCATTGATTAGGTCAAAGAAATTTTTAAGTTGAAATTAATATGTGTTGTATGGAATTAATATGTGTTGTGTGGGTTTTGGGTTCTTGAATATCCTTATGTTTTTTGGGATGTAAAGTTGTTTTAGTGAAATTTTTTTACCTTAGTTTTAGGTGTCTAAGTTATTATTTATTTTTTATATAAGTTGATTTGTTTTAGTGAAAATTTATGATGAGTTGCCTTAACATTAATTATGGTTAGTTAATGTTTTAGTGGATATTTATGATGGGTTGTCTGTAATAATTACATATTTTTATTAGGCATTGATTATGATTAGCTAATGCCTTAGTGGATATTTATGAGTTGCATTGGGGTTTTTCTAAGGTTTGTGTCTTATTTATAAGATGATGGTTTGACATGTCAAGGTCGAGTGTTGTTGGGCGTGGCTTTGTTATGGTCGTGTTGAGGTTCAACAATTATCTTTTTAATTATATGCAAACCTTTTGTTCTAAGCGTTGCTTCCTTGGATTCCATTCTTTTATTTTTAATTGACAATTAAATGCTGACTAGGATTGACTGCATGCTTGATTTTCTTGTTTTGATATACAATCATAAAAGTTTGCATCTGTTGCATTTTCAAAATTTAGTTTTCCTTGGAAGTTTGCTTTTTCTACTTTCGTCATATTACATGTATCATAATTTTTTATGTCATGCCTCTAGGATTTAATTGGCTCTGACATCTGTGGAAGTCTATATTGCTTTATTTAGGCTTTCTCAAGTTGTTTTGCATTCTTGGCTGACTCATAATTGTGTTTAAGGAATAATCAGTCATTTCACCAAGTGTATAGTATTAGGTGCTCCGGACGCCAGTTGACGATTTTCACAAATTAAAATATTTCAAATGCTAATGAATTATACTAATGAGAGTTAGTATCATAGAAGTCTATATAACAAAGATGTAAGACGAGCCAACGTAATTCAGTTCAAGCATAACATCGTTTTAAATAGGCTTTAAACTTTCAATAAAAAAATGCTTTCGTGCAAATTTCAATCCCAAAGAAAGATGTTATTTTTTACCTTTAGAACATGATATTTGTAGGTTTTCAGGGATTAAGAACTCAATGCAACTATCAGAATCCAATTTTACCACCTACATATATGAAAACATACAATTGAACTTTCTTACTTAGAAAACAAGTTATACTTCATTAATAATAAAAACAACAAATTTACACTTAAATTAAATTTGCAATCAATAATTCAAAAATCCTATCTATTCTCTAAGCTATCCCCCAAAAAAATCAAAATTTAGATAAAACAATGATCTATCTTTCAAAATTAAATAACTTCAAAACCCTTTATAAATCTATTTCATCTATTTTCTAACATTCCATTCAAATCTATTAGCTTTAATTTCATAATATTAAAAACAATTTAAAATTATTTATTCTAAAATAACACCTTTATTGAAAGTCGAAATGTCTTTTATTGAGTTGAAAACCCTTGCTTTAAGCTTTAATCATAAGAATGGCACTCTTACCAACCCTTTTCCAAAAGGCACGAGGAACTACCAAGCTATTTCCAAACAACCTTTTTGACATTAGACCGACCGTTATTTCCCCTACTTGGCGAAACGGTAGGACTGGACCGAATGCTATTGCAAGGAGACTCGACCGCTTCCTCGTGGCTGACAGTCTATTGGCTTCTTCGGGACTTACTTCTTCGTGGGTTTAGTTTCCCTTCTTCTCTGATCACGCTCCGGTTCTCCTCCAACTGAGACTTACTGAACCGTCCAGTTATTCTCCTTTCAAATTCAATCACTCCTGGCTCACTTCGGAGGCTTATACTGAGCTTGTCCACTCGGTCTGGACGGACCCGTATTTCACCACTGAAGTTAATCCACAACGCAGACTACTGTGGAAACTCAAGGTCCTCAAGACCAAAACAAAGGAGTGGTATCACCGTAAACGGATTGAGGACTAGTCCCTACTCCTATCGCTGGAGACGGATATCTCCTACCTCACACATAAATCTATTACTACTGCCTGGTCGTTGAAAGAGTCGGAGAGACTTAAAAGTCTTGAAGCCAACAGAGCGTCTATTCTCCGATCTGAGGAATTAGCTTGGCGTCTTCGAAGCCGAGCTACTTGGCTCAAGAGTGGGGACGCTAACACCAAGTACTTCCACAATGTAGCCAGCTTCAACCGTAAAAAAAAGAGGATCTGCTCTATTAAAAGCGATGGACAAGATATACAGGGGCAGGACGCCTTAAAGGAGGAAGCATTTTCACATTTCTCACACATGTTTAAAGACACCAGCACGCTCAATCTCAGGGATAAAGGATCGACTGCCTCTCTTTTCCCTCGTATTGTCTCCGGAGCTGAAGCTGAGGCACTCTACAAGCCTGTTACTCTTAAAGAGATCAAAGATATACTCTTACACTTTAAAACTGAGAGAAGCCCAGGGCCAGACGGCTGGACTTCTGAATTCTTTTGTTTCTTCTTTGACCTGATAGGCGATGAACTCCTTCAGATGGTCGAGGACTCCCGTATCACTGGTAAGATCGCTGGAGGTATTAATTCTACGTTCCTGGTATTGATTCCTAAAGATAGCAGCCCTATCTCCTTCAACGACTACCGTCCGATTTCACTTTGCAACCTCATTTACAAGATTATATCCAAGGTAATCTCAAACAGAATTAAGCCACTTCTTGAAAAGAGTCTCTCTGCGGAACAATCGGGCTTCTTGAAAGGCAGGAGAATTCAGGATGCAATAGGTGCAGCCCATGAATGCTTACACAACATCAAGCAAAAAATCAAAAAGCGCTGGTCATGAAACTGGACCTCAAAAAAGCTTTTGACTGTGTGGACTGGGATTTCTTGAGACTCATCCTCCACGCTGTGGGTTTCGGGGATTCATTTATCACCTGGACTCTCTCCTGTGTTACAAGCGCCAATATTGCAGTATTGATCAATGGAGAACCGTCAAACTTCTTTGAAAGCGAAAGGGGACTTAGGCAGGGATGTCCACTCTCCCCGTATCTCTTTTTATTGATCATGGAAGCCCTCAACATTCTCCTCTCAAATTGCTTTGCCGAGCACCAAATCTCAGGAATCAAGGTAACAAACCTCATTAAGTTAGTCCATTTAATGTTTGTTGATGATGTACTTTTATTGTCAAAAGCAGATCCAGAGGAATGGCAGATTATACTTGAGGTGCTCCAACACTTTAGCGCGGTCTCGGGTTTAACCATCAATCTCTCCAAGTCTTCAATCCACTATTGGGGAATTACTGATTCATAACTTCTCCATCTAAAAGCTTCCATCCCACTCACTTTTAAAAACCTGAGCGAGGGTTTCATATATTTGGGCTTCCGGATGAAGATGGGACGCTCTTCCCCAGGGGATTGGGAATGGCTGGTGGACACTTTTGAAAAAAAAATCGGCTTCTGGTGCAACAAATGGCTGTCACTGGGAGGTAGGCTTATCCTGGTTAAATCTGTTCTCGAGAGTCTGGCCGTCTACTGGATGATGTTGGAGAAGGTCCCCTCAAAGATTATTACTACTCTTCGTAGATTATCCTTCAAGTTCATGTGGGGTGGTCATGCCGACCTACAACGATTTCACCTCTGCAGCTGGCAGACCCTGTCCCAACCCCGGAGAGCAGGGGGTTGGGGCCTCAAAAATCTCTCCACCTTCAATGTGGCACTTCTGGCCAGCAATTTCTGGAGGGCTGTCTCACACAACAACATTTGGCATCAAATCATCATTGACAAATATCTAGACTCAAAACCGCTCCTCCATTGGCTTCGTTTACCTACCTTCCAGCTAAAGAGAGCCTCTCCCTTCTGGAAAGGTCTGGTGGCATCTTCACAAGTTATCCTCCACTGGCTCCGATGGAGACCTGGTGAAGGTAAGGATATTAAAATTGGAAGAGATTTGATTTTGGGGCTGGNGCCCTCACTGAGACTCCATTTACAGACCCTTGGCATTACTGCTCTCAACCAGGTCCGATCATCGACTGATGCGTCCCCTCTGCCGGACGCATGGAAGGACTGCAGCGATCTTTCCCTCAGTGATCCATTAGCCACGGAGTGGACCCGATTCACCACTACACTAAAAAGTGTTGGGATCTCTCTGAATGCCGATCCAGACAGATTAGTGTGGGATGGCGATGATGCTACTGGTGTTATTTCAGTGAAAAACATTTATACAGCCATTCAGTCCCAGCATATATCAGCCATTGAACTGTCGTGGATCAAACAACTCTGGACTTGGAAAGTGCCCCTCAAACTTAAGTTATTTTCCTGGCTTGCTGGCAAAGAAAGAATCCTTACTTGGGACGCGCTTCAACGGAGGGGCTGGGAGGGGCCGAGTTACCGCTGTCTCTGCAAAAAGGCCGCCGAGGACCTCAATCACCTCTTGATCCACTGCCCTTTTACCACAGAGGTTTGGCACCGTTTCATTAAAGCATTTGTCCATTCCATTCGACTGGTGCGGATCCTCCGTATCTAACTGCTTTTCCAGATGGTACTCTTGTAAATCGGCCCCTCCTAGTCTGGCATCTCATATTTGCTGGAGTCTTTGGCTAGAAAGAAACCGAGTGATCTTTGAGGGGGGCCGACCCTCCTTGACATTGGTTTTCAATAAGATTTTGGTCTCCTTCAGATGGAATCCGACCTCTGTCAAGTGCTCCCCACGCAGAGACATTACTTTTGAATTGGATGCAGGTCATACCATCGCTTTCTTTGACGGGGCTGCTCAGTTAAGTGGATCCATTTGCGGGGCTGGTGGCACCTTCAAAACCCACCCGTCAAGAATCACAAATTGGTTCATCAACTGTGGAGCCGGGACGAATACAAAGGCAGAACTTATGGGCCTATGGGCCACACTCACTCTCGCTGCCTTATGGTCTATCGACCATATTCACATCCAGGGCGACTCGCGGGTCATTATAGATTGGATATCAAAAAAGAGCCAGCTCCACTCCACTCATTTAGAAAGATGGATGCGAAAAGTGAGAGATCTCACTCATTGTTTCACCGACATCAACTATCGCCACGTCCCCCGCTCTCACAACTGTGCTGCTGACGCTCTCTCAAAGAGAGCACTAACTGAAGTAATTGGGAGGCTCTCGGTCTATCACAACGATAGAGGAATCGAGAGTCCCATTACTACCATTAACGTTTTTGAATGATGCTGCCGGTTGTCATTACAACAGAACTGAAACTTCCTGAATCTGCATTGGCTGTCTTGTTAAGTCTGAAATGTATTTTTCAGTTTTTGATCCTCCTGGATCCTTTTTGTCATTGCCGAAATTAGACTTCTACAGATCCACATTGCAAGTGCTTGCTGTCCATAGCTCGCTGTTGCAAACTTATGTAAAAGAATTTATACACTATATAAATTTGAGTATTTTTTTTTGGAAAAAAAGTCATTAGAGTTTTAAATTTCAAAAAGCCATTTCAATAATGTTTCATTGGGCAAGACGAAATTCAAAACTCGTTGGAATTCGCCCATAGGCTCAACACTTACGCACTTCAAAAAAATGACCAATTGTAAATGAGATGAATTCGAAAAGAAAATTATAAGAGAATATTTTAATTCAAATATAAAGAGGACCTTCACAATATGTAAGTTATGTGAAATTCAAAAAATGAGAGGGAACAACTTGTTGAATTTAAACTAAATCGCCACATAGCAAGAGAATCAAGTAGTAGTTATGAGTAAAGAAAAAGAGGGGGTATTTTCTCCCTTTGGAAAAGAGACTATTTGGCTGAATAAGAGAGACTATTACTCACTATTTGGCCAAAATTACTACTCGAGATTTATGATGTTACTATGTTTATGGAATACAATGTTGTTATTCATGGTGCATTAGAAAGTTGTGAGAATGGGTAATTATTTGTTATAGATTATTTTTACATTTGGTATATGTTCTTTTTATTTCTTGTTTGAGTGTGTTTGATGGTTTGAGTATGAAACTATTATTCCTAGTTTTAACTATAGGTTATTTTGAGTTTATTATTTTTGATTTGGAGTTTATGTAATGTTAATTTTGTGAACTTATTCTAGGTTGTTGTTCGTATTCATTTTGATTGGTTTTATACATATATTGTTCTATTAGATAAGCCTAGACACCTACCTTCACATTTTTATTTTGCATTCTACATACTAGTTTACACACAATTCATTTATTAAATTAAAAAAACCCTAAACAGTGGATCGGGTTATCATTGATAAAACCCCGAAACCAACAATGGTTTATGGGCCAAAATCTGAATGGGTTACCTATTCCAAACAAGTTGAGGTCTAATTGGACTTCTTCACGGGGTGCACCCATGTTGTTGACGTTAGACATTATGGCTCGTCAACAAGTCAGTAACAAGAGTGATTAGGTTAATATATGTTTTTTTTCTTAGGTGTCTAGGAGGTCATTAGTCATGGGTGCTAGAGTCTTTCAGTATCAACATAGATAATGGATAAGGTAAGACATGTAATTGATAGAGATTGACATATGGATAAGTATCAAATAGGTCAAGTGGTTGACTTGTGGTCTTTGAGCGAGTGGATATGATTGTTCCAAAGTGGGTGTACTCCTAATACTCAAGGTTTACTACCAATATTTACATCCTTATGGTGTGCTTTTGCTTATGTGATGACTATGGTTGCATTTAGTTAGTGTACTAGAAAAATACTTTGTTACTATTTTTATTAGACAAAATTAATGAGTTAAATTGTAAAAGAAAGGACAATGGCTTATGTGGTGCTAAGTGATGTTTAAGATAATTACTTCCCTCCCTTCCTTTCAAACATTGCACGATGAGCATCCCTAATCCTTAGTGTTTGAACATCATGGGGGCATGCCTGCTAACTAAATAGTTTACATTTGAGCATTGAGGTTGTGATTTTTTCAAGGATCAAATTGTGGTTGCACACAAAAGGGATGAAACTCCTAAGTGCACAAGGACCATTAGAACAAATAGGTAGAATAAAGTGATGGGTGAGAAACCTAAATGCACAAGGACAATATAGGAGAAGAAAGATAGAAGGCTGACATCATATTGGAAATGAAGGTGCTTGTCCTGTATCTTTTTTGCTTGCACTTGAGAAGATGTTTATGGTTGATTTTTCCTCTTGGACAAAAGATAGAGACTCTACTAGCAAAGGATGTCCTAGAAAAAGTGAACATAGAGCTTCATAGAGGTTAAACACAATATAATTGAGTTGGATAACAAGATGTTTGTCTTGTGCCTTTTCCAATATCACCTAAGNCTATTTTTATTAGACAAAATTAATGAGTTAAATTGTAAAAGAAAGGACAATGGCTTATGTGGTGCTAAGTGATGTTTAAGATAATTACTTCCCTCCCTTCCTTTCAAACATTGCACGATGAGCATCCCTAATCCTTAGTGTTTGAACATCATGGGGGCATGCCTGCTAACTAAATAGTTTACATTTGAGCATTGAGGTTGTGATTTTTTCAAGGATCAAATTGTGGTTGCACACAAAAGGGATGAAACTCCTAAGTGCACAAGGACCATTAGAACAAATAGGTAGAATAAAGTGATGGGTGAGAAACCTAAATGCACAAGGACAATATAGGAGAAGAAAGATAGAAGGCTGACATCATATTGGAAATGAAGGTGCTTGTCCTGTATCTTTTTTGCTTGCACTTGAGAAGATGTTTATGGTTGATTTTTCCTCTTGGACAAAAGATAGAGACTCTACTAGCAAAGGATGTCCTAGAAAAAGTGAACATAGAGCTTCATAGAGGTTAAACACAATATAATTGAGTTGGATAACAAGATGTTTGTCTTGTGCCTTTTCCAATATCACCTAAGCTGTGACTTTCACCTAAGGTGTCCTCTAGGATGTGAAGAAAGCAATAGTGTTACAAAACACAAGAAGTCGTTGAGTTGATGAGGATGTGAATGATGAAGACAAGTATGAGCAAGTGGGAAGTGGAGTAGTGATGTCTTTGATGAAGGAACCTAGCACATGCATGAAGAGTTAGACAAAGGAAGGAGAAACATCAAAGCGTGGTAGTGGGCATGATGAACCCAATGAGAGAATCACGAAGACATTCATATCATTAAGTTGGAACAAATTACCAACCTAACAAGAGCCCTCTAGAGTTCCTTCTTTTTAGAGGATGCATTTAGTCATATAGTTTTTACCCCCATTTCAAAAAGTGATGCTACTGGTAGCACCCTTTTTTTAGGGGCGAGGGGGGTGCAATGGAGGGGGTTAAAATTACCACTTTGTGCAACTATGTCCTTAATAACCTCATGATGTTGCCAATGATAACATTGAAATCAATCCCCGAATCGAAAAGTGGCACCAACAACAACACCTCTTTTTGTTTCTAGGGTCAAAATTACAACTAGTTTGAAACCATGGTTAACGACCCATATTGTTGCAACCAAAAGCTTAAAATCAACCCCAAAATAAAAAAAGTGGCGCTCCTAGTAGCACCTCCCATTTTTTTTTAGGGTCAAAATTGCAACTTCTTCAAAACTGTTAGACACACTGATAAAGATAATCCTTAGTTGCAATTATTAAACAATATGATACAAATATAAATACATTGAGCTTGACCTTTGGATTCATCTTCCATTAGGTTCCTTGGATTCCAATGACTGTTACACTTACTTTTCATTTCATATTCCTTTTCCCCATGGGTTAGGTTTCCAACATTCCCCCCTTAATCCGAAGTGTTGTACATGAGTCCAAGATGAGAGCTGATATCTGAAAGTGTGCAGCTGAAATATGAAAGTGTGTAGCTGCTAATGTCTAAATGTGCTCTCTGAATTTGGTGGTTTTGGGATGACCAAAAACCAAATGGCTAGCATAATACATGGCTAGAAGAAGATTATGTCTTCTACTAAATGATGATGGTGGTTTAAGGAAGACCACAAACCAATATGGTGGTTTAAGGATGACCACAAACTTTGGAACCCTGCTCTAGGCTCAATGGTTCCCGAAACATTTCCTAAGTTAGCTAGAAGCTGGAAGTTGGTGTTTTCTACTAATTGGAAGTGCTTTCGATGTTGGTTTAAAGATGACCATAAATGGTGATGTAGAAGAAGTTGGTGTCTTCTACCAAGTGGAGGTTTAAGGGAAACCACAAATCGTTTTCTATAGAAGTTGTAAGTCTTCTACTAAGTGGTGGTTTAAGGAAAACCACAAACCAATCTTGCTTGCTTGCCACGCTCTCTTGTTACTGCTAGATTGATAGGATTTTGAAACTAGAAGCTTGACTATCAATCGTTGATGTTGTTCCTCCCTGTCAGGGACAAGGTGAGAAGACAAAAAATTGTCCACTTAAAGATGTGTTAATACTTGAGAGTGAATTCGTCGGTATGACTAACATATTTTCTTGACTACTGATGACATCCACCAAGAAGTCATCCACCCATAATGGTTCTTTACTCTTGCAGTTGTCTTGTGTTTAAAACACTTATCTGAAGGATGATTGTGTTTTCCGCAATGCTCACAAGGATGAAGATCGAAGCACTGATCTTCCATGTGGCCAACTCACTGACAATGTTGGAATTTCTGAATCTGCTCTTGAACTGGAGCATGTGAATCTAAACCTTCTTGAATTGGAAGGTGGCCTGCCTGACACAAAGGCGTTTCTATGCAACAAATCTGCAAGCTAAAGGAGTGCCTTGCAGGCAGAGGATGGCAATGTTGCAAACTGGCAGATTGGTAGATAGAGGCAGACTAACGCAGATGGGCACAAAATAATACAGACTAGGCAGGATGCTTTTCACACAGGAAGGGAAAAGCAAACGCTGAGCTTTGATACCACTATTAGACACACTGAGAAAGATAAGTGTTAGTTTAAACAATATAATATAAGTATAAATACATTGAGGTTGAACTTTGGATTCATTTTCAAAGTAGTCGCTTAGACTCAATGACCGTTACACTTACTTTTTGTTTCATATTCTTTCTTTACATGGATTAGGTTTCCAACAAAAACAACCAATAGCTTTGACAATCAATAGCTTTGATAATCAATAACTGAAACTCAAATCTTAAATCAATCCTTGAATAAAAAAAAGGTGTTACCTTTAGAAAAATGGAAAAATTGAATAAAATATGTTTTTTCTAATAAAAATATATCATTATTATTATTATTTTTTTAATATGTTTTAAATAAATAAATAAATATTATTTAAAAAAATAACTTCCCTTCTTTCTTCCTATAAGAAAAATTGCCCCCAAAAATTAAAAAAACCACATTTAAAATGAATTTTAAGAAAAAAATAAAAGTAAAATAAATTTTGTAAGTAACTTTAAAATATATTACAATGCAATTAAAAAAAATTATTTCAAAAAAAATAATTTATTTTTTTATTTATAAGAAATATATATATATATATATACTGAATCCCCCTTCCCCCACCCACACACATTCTTTTTTAAATTTAGTTGTTAATAATAATAATAATCTAAAGCATGCAGTTCATTTTAATCCCTGGAGTTCATGAATCTTAGTTCGTCATTGTAGCCTTCTTTTCTCGTCGTCTCGATTCCTGCCCCAATGGCCTCTCATGATCTGGATCCTCTTACGGATTTTGAAGATGAATTTGATGCCTTCAAGTCACTAGTAGGATCTTTGGAAAACCCTCCTTCCCGCCCAGTGCATTTCCAGTTCGTGAAGAAACTGGACCAAATTCCAGAAGTGCCCATTCTGCGCATCGCTACTCGAAGAAAATCCCTTTCCTTTGCCTCCAAATCACTCGTCGACCAATTCATGGCGTTATGGTCGTCTCCTCGTCAAATAGATCTTTGGATTGAGTGGAACTAGCATCCTCTGATACAGGGACGCATGAACCACTTTTTCTGCAGTAAGGGTTTTTATATTTTTTACTTCGAGCACAAAGAGGATAGAGATCTCATTTTTGGGAACGACCCTTATTTCTTCGGCCTCAGAGGTTTATACCTAAACAAATGGACCCCAGACTTTGACCTAGAAAATGATATTCCCTCAGCCGTCCCAGTTTGGG
>SNQJ01S0080667.1:25490-37788 GCA_010110895.2 Picea sitchensis | reverse complement strand
AAGCTAAAAGTAGTAAAATGATCTCTCAAAGAATGGGTGAAATCCTCCTTCATTCCTCCACATCAAGAAAGATTTGAGAAGGCCGAGATCCAACAAAGATATCCAACAAAAGATTAGAAGAATAAGAAGTCACTGAAATGCTTCTGACTCAAGAAAAAGAAGCTTATCATCAACTCCACTCCTCTATGTGTAGGGAAGAAGAACATTGGAGATTGAAGTCGAGAAGTCTATGGTTAATATCATGGGACTTAAATACTTCCTATTTTCCAAACAAGCTCAAAATAGGAGGAAAAAAATACAGTTACAAGTATTCTTATAAACTCTGGGCAACAACTTGATACCTTCAAACAAGTCAAGGAAGAAGCTTCCTAGCACTTTGAGTCTTTTTATATACAACCAAACGAAGAAGGATCAGATGAAGACACACAAGCATTGCTCGACAATATCCCAGATCTCATCACTGAACATGACAACACTTAGTTAGTGAAAGAGATATATGAAGAGGAAATCGTTAATGCGGTGTAGGAAATGGAACCAAACAAAGCCCCTGGGCCTGACGGTTTCCCAATAAGGTTCTATCGCTATTTCTAGGCCATTATAAAGTGAGACCTCAAAAAAATGTTGAACTATACTTTACAAAAACAGAAATAGGGATGTGCCACAAACTCAACCTTCTTAGCCCCCATCCCTAAAGAATCAAATCCTTCTAACTTCTCCCTCTTTCGCCCAATCTCCCTTTGCAATTCTTCTTACAAAATCCTCACAAAAATCATATCAAATCTCTTAAAACCTTTTCTCTTCAAGCTCATTTCCGAAAATCAAGGAGGCTTCCTAAAAAACAAAAAGATTACATATAATATAGTTCTAGTTTAGGAAGAAATCCATTCCAGCATGAAAAACAAAGACCGAGGAATGGTTATCAAAGACCGTGTCAAACACTCTTTTCTGTTCTCACTTCTAAAAGCCTATGGTTTCTCTGATATATTTATCAATTGGATCAAGGCCTACATTGGTTCTCCTTGGATAACTGTAATACCCCTATTTCCCCCAGTTTGTAAATATAAGTATAACTGGCCAAGAGACTATGGAAGAGTAGATATGTGTGAATGTTTGATTTGATGAACCTTTGTATAAAAGGTCAATGTATGCATTTTCTATTATTAATAGAAAATGGATAAGTGTTGCATAACTGCTGAAAGATGGGTTTGCCAAGATAGACCATGGATGTTATGAGAGAGATGGTGAGGGGAACCAGAAATGGTTGAGATGACCCCCCACCAAATTAGTACCTTACTGGAACTAATGGTTTAGACCCAGAACAATTCTCTGACCCATAAATGAATTACCAGTCAAAGTGGTAGCTGGAAGAGTCCTCCTCGAGAGTTAATGAGGAGATGGGGCAAAGTACCCATTTGCAGGATTTCCGTACTTGACAACGAGCTGGGAATTCAGACCAACACAACCTTGCTAAGGAAGGAAAGAAAGAGGCAATTCGTGGGCAAAGGCACCAGAGTGAGCAAGCATATCTCTGAAGAGATCGAAAAGACAAATCTTGAGAAGAGAAAAAGAGTGCTTGCAACTCTCTGGTTCAAAGAAGAATGGGGAAATAAGCTCGTTCTGGGCGTAAGAAGCTATTGGCAAGGTTTTCATTACAAGCTAATAAACAAGGATGACAAGTGACTGTGGAAGTACTTGAGCATACCTCCTTGCTTGGTACAGAGAAAATCCATTGCTAGGATCCCGTGGGAGGAGGAGAGTAACCTTCGTCCCTGACTGTCACTGAGCAAGAAGAAAGAGTCTCTCTCATAGCATCATGGTCTAGCTCTCGGGTGGCCAATGGCAAATCCATCAGGAGTGGTTGTGCCCATGGTTGGGTGGAAACATGCACCCCTTTCAACAATTGCTTCACGAACTATAGTTTTCTGATAATCATCTTCCTACTATGTGTATTGAAATGGAAATGGTGATTGAATATATTTATATGTATATGAATGAGTTATGTGCTGAATCATTAAATTAGAAATATGTATTATCTCTCCGTGAACCCATTCTTTTGCATGGTCGTATGCTTGACTCAATTGAACCATTAGAGAGTTGTAAGATGTAAGTCCGCAAAATAGTGTCGGGGAAAGACTTACTAGGATGTTTAAGTCCTGCCGACCTCTAGTATCTACCTTTACGAGAATTTCAAGTTCAGACCTCGTGGAAGGAGGGGGGCTCCTTCAAACTCTTCACCGTATGACCAAGGGCTCATGCCCATGTCCTTAACCCATTTACGGCTAGAGGAATTAGCGCATAGCCCAAAAGAGTTTCCAAAGGACCCATGTGACCAAGGTGTGGGAATCCTACGCTGGGCCCGAAAAGAGTTAAGCCTTCTAGCTTCGAAACTCCTGGAGTTCGGAGATCCAGAGTGTTTTGACCCTACCATTTATAAACTGACTGAAGAAAACTGATGGTTGCGGTTACCCACAAGGTTGAGTATCACTTAGTGGTTTCCTTATCCGGGATAGATAGACTTGCCCCACCATTAAACCTTGATCCCTTAAGCAAATGCGAAGTAACGCGAACCACCAATCTGAGAGTATTCGGGAGCTCCCTTGGTCGTTGGGTCCATGCCGACATAACTTTAGTAAAATCCCACTCAGTGAGAACAAGGATGATATAGTATCAAACTCCCCGAACACTGAATTTACGAAGTGAGGAGAGCCGTGGGATTGGGGATTTTGTTAAGAACCCCTCTTAACCGTCCGATCATCCAGAGGAGGGACCCGCGTACGATACTTCGATGAATTTCTACTTCGGGAGAGTGGAGCATACATAATGTCGAAACCCTCGAAGACCAGAGTTGTGAAGCAAAGAGAACCATAGATCTAGGGATCCTTCGGGATCTTCCCTGGCTATTGGATTTATGCCAAGGTCAGCTCGACGTTGACCACTTCGGGAGAAAGGAGGGAGTCAAACCACAAAATTCCCCGAATGTCGAAGTTACAAAGTAATGGAGGTCGTAGATCCAAGGGGTTGCGTGGACACACTGTGACAGTAAGATCGAAGGAATTGGAAGCCGACCAGTCCAGGGTCATGTGGTATGCTGATGTCACCTAGGGTGACTTGGACCCACGTTTGACGTTCCATGTGTCACCTGGATCCAGATGTTTCACCGACCCTATGTGCCCATTAGGACATGACATGTGTCACCCATTGCAGGGGCCACGTGTCCTCTCTTCCTTGCTGCATGTCATCTCCGACAATTACCTGTTTGGTCTATATGACGGGAGGAGTATTCAGGACCCACCTGTATTCGCTGTCACATCTAGTACATCACCCTGTACGAGAGATGAATCGTCGCATCTGGGGGTTTGGGATGAAATGTCGAGGGTGAGTCGAAAGGCCCAAAGGTCAGAGCCACGTGGAGATATTTCAGGATCCTTCAGGAATTCGGGACTCCGGGGGACATGTGTGTGAAAAATAAAAGGGATGTCCATCATTGAAGCTCTGAATGCCAAATTCTCCTCTAGCCTGTGTGTTAGATGAGAATTAAGTCTCGCCATTGGGTTGGACGGTGGATGGAGCTTCCCTGTGGGTGGGTTGAACTTGGAAATGGAACAACAAGATGGACCCACGTGGGCACCACGTGGCCCTCAAACAATGAGCTCCCAAAGGACTTGTGGAAGCCATAACTTGTAAACCAAAGGTCGGACTAGAGCTTGGTAACAATTGTTAGAAAGCTACGAGCGAGTAGAAGAGGGTGAATCATCTCATAGAGATGATTCGAAATGATTTGAGTAAGAAAAATTTTGATGCCCCATCCCTAGAAAAACGTACTTAGGGGTAGGGTGTGTTACAAATAACCCCCATGATAAATGGTCGTCCCTCCCTATTCTTCAAAGCAAGCAGAGGTCTTAGATACGGTTTCCCTCTCTCCCCCTACCTTTATATCATTTTAGTTGATTCCCTTAGTTAGAAATTGGAAGAAGAAAGAAGTATCAACATGCTTCTGGGTTTACTTATAACGAGGGGGGTCAAGGAATTAAATCACTCTCAATTTACAGATGACACTCTTCTCTTGGGGGCGGCTACTGCAATCATCACCAAACATTTTCAGATAGTTCTAGACTCCTTTCTCTCTGCTTTTGGAGGCAAACTTAACTTAACCAAATGTAAGATCTATGGATGGAATGTTCCAGGTCATATCAAAGATCATATGTCCATAATCTTCGGATTTCCCTTCATCATCACTTGGACCCATTTCAAATATCTAGGCATGCCTATTTTCCAAAATTCCTATGGTTCTATTGCATGACAGGATGTTATTGACAAAATTTTGTTAAGGATCCAAAGATGGGGGGGACTCTGGCTTAACCCAGCTAGAAAAATGGTGCTCCTCAAGTATGTTCTCTCCTCTTTATCCATCTATCAGTGTTTCGACCTGCTTTCTCCCAAAGACATCCTTGAAAAAATCTCCATACCTCTTTGAAATTTCCTTTGGGATCGGGGGAAAACTAACACAAAGAAATTTCATCTTCTCAATTGGAATTTTTTTTTTCAACCTCTCAACAAGGTAGGTCTAGCCATCAGAGATCCAAGTCTAATGAACGTAGCTCTAGGAGCAAAACTAGTCTGGCGTGTTATGCCAAGCCCTTCAGAATGGTGGAAATATGCTCTTGTATCCAAATACTTCAACTCCTCAAGATTGCGTTGCTTGGATACCCCCCCTCTGAAGCTCCATGGCTTCCCAATTTGGCGTCTCTTGAAGCATTATTCTCAACTCATCAAATATTAAATCTCTTGGTCCTTGAAAAATGGATCTCAGATAAATGTTAGGACAGATCGTATTTTAGATCTAGAACCAAGACAAGACTCCCTCCGCCCCTTGAAAGACTCGTGCTACTCCAAAGTTATTCTCTTTCTCTAATATTTCTGCATCTAGGTCCCTGATGTCGATTGGATTAACTGGAAACCTCTAGACACCCCTGCTCACCTTCGCCCTTTGGCCTCCCTCTTCTTCAATATGTTGGCAGGTTATGCTCCCATTAATTCACATAAATTTGACTCTCGTTGGGGACTCTGTAGTTACACAGTTAAAGCAGGTTACTCTTTCCTTCAATCCTTTGTTCAGGGCCCTCTAGTCTCCAAAATATGGAAAGAGATATGGTCTGGACTTTCTCTTCCTAAATTAAATATCTTATGTTGGTTGATGGTTCATGGTAAAATCTTAACGATGGAGAACTTGCAAAAAAGAGGAAAAATGGGTCGTTCATGATGCCCTCTCTGCCTTGCAGCCTCAGAATCCATCCCTCACCTTTTCTTGGAATGTTCTTACTCTTCTCAAATCTGGAACCTTTTTTACCTCTCTCTCTTCCCCCAATCCTTTCCACAAGAGAACTGGAATGATTTGTTTGTTTCTCGGAAACAAAGATATGCTGGCAACTTCAAAAACAATAATTTCTTCTCCCTTTTATGGAAACAAATTCTCAAATTTGTTTGTTGGGAAATTTGGCTAGCAAGGAACTAGGCCATCTTTCATGAGAAGATCCCCCCCCCCCTGCAACACATTTTTTCAAAAACTTGTGGCTTAATATCTGAAGTCTTCTCTTCCAGATCAGTTCAAATCTCTAACATTTTGGGTCCAAACTACCCAAGACAGTTCCCTTCACCAAACAGAGCTACCAAGAGGAAAAAACGATAATTATGGCTTAGGGACCTTGATTTCCTTGATTAGCAATGACAACAATCCTCTCCTATTCTTTTCTTTGATGAATCTTCTACAGGTAACCCAGGGGCGACAAGTGCACGAGGAGTCATCATAGAATCCGATGGATAAAATATTTTGGATTACTCTTGGGGGTTGGGAAATACCACCAATAATAAAGCAGAAAGCCTATTAGTTTACATGGGGCTACCCCCGGATGTGGGTGTCCACATGGTGGCCTACACCACTCCCCCCAGCACACATCACACTATTTGGATGTGTGCCACCTCACCTCCCTCTCACGTGCCTTAAATATCCTCCCCTCGAGACAGGACGCCATTATTCCACCCATGACTCCTGCTCCTCACTTGCGCTGCCTCTGTACGCTCCTTTAGCTCACATGCTTCTGAAGTCTGGAAACCTTAATGGTTCCATATGTGACACTCCCTCATCTTGATGCTCTCTCCTGGCCACCTGCGATCTCTCCTCACATTATCTCCTTGCCTCCTATGCGAATTGGATCTCAGATTTGCATAAACAACGTCCCTCTTCTATCAACGTAAGGTCTGGATCTCCTTTGTGCCCAGACTTCTCAATTTTCCACTCATGCCTCCTCGACTACGTGCCACCCCCACCCTGGGGTGAAGTGGTCGCAGCATGAAAACCTTCATAGCTCCTCCCGCACCCCTTCTCTCCAACCAGGATGGGTATGCTCGCTCAGTTTCGGGCTCGCTACGGAAATTGCTTGATGACTGGGAAGACAAGATCTCGGGCTCCTTCCCGACATCTCGTCGTAGCTCAAGGCATCGAAGGAGCTACTGGGTGGTCAAAAATATCCTCACCCACACCCTCCTCACCCTCCCAGGCGTCTTCATTCCAAGCCCCTCTAGCTCGCTTCGCTCACCCCACTCAACTCAACTCACCCTCCTCCCTCTGCTCCTCCCTCCCCAACACTTGTCCTCCTCCCTCTACAGCCCACCCCAACTGCTTGACGCCTTAAGAGACACCTAGCATTATAGTTGAGATGATTACTCCGAGCGCACATTACTTGTTGATGACTCCATGCTTGCACAACTCGTCGAAAGCGACTGCTCCATGCGTGAAAAGCTTGTTGACTACTCCAAACATGCACAACTTGCTCAAGGCTCTTTGCATCAAAACTGCAGGTCTACCAGTCAAGCATCCAACCTTGGACAACTCCATCTCTTCCAATGATAATGACATTGATTATGGTGGTTGTCTAGTTATTGAAAAACTCCTAAGGACGACCATTGTTCTTGATGTTCAAGCCTCTGCACTACTTTCAGATTTTTTTAGCATTTGCAAGTCTTACTGGTATTTTGAAAAAAGACACACATACAATTAAACTAAAGTTTTTTTGGTAAGCCTGGTTTCCCACCAAGGGAAGGAAAAATTCTTAAGTCTCTCCCCGCCTGGTTTCCCACTAAGGGTAGGCCCAATTTTGTCTACTCTTAGGGACAATCACTGTGTTTTTTTACTGTATTTTACTTTATTTTAATATATTAGCTCCTTAACTTACAGAAAAAAAGTTTACATGGGGCTATGAATTGCAAGATCCATAAATCTTCATGAGATAATTGTTCTTGGAGATTCTGAACTAATTATTAAAGAACTTCTTGGCACTAACAAATCCACAAATCAATCTCTCCTCAGTCTCGATTCTAAGATAAAAACCCTGAAATCTCAATTCAGCAAGATCCAAGTCTTTCATATTCTTCGCTCACAAAATCAGGCAGCTGATCAACTAGCAAAATCAACTAAAAATAATGAACAGAGCCATCTCGTCATCAACCAAATTTAATCCCATGTGTGGCTCCCTTAAGAACTTACAAAAGTGGTGATTTCCCCATTTTCGCCCAGGTCCCTCCCCTTGCGGCAGCTCCGCCTTTCTCATTTCTTCCCTCCCAGGTCATCCCCTTCCCTCTTCCACCTTGTCTCTCCTCTCCGGGCCCCACCATTCTCACGCTCTGGACATGTGACACTCCATACCTTATGACACACAATTCTTCCTCCGACCTCGTGGCTCCTTGTTCGTACCTCCCCTTCTCTTCCACGCGCCTCACCGTTTCATTTCTCCCTTCTGCACACATGCTCCAAAACCCCCCAGTACTCCCTAATGCTTCCTCTCACGTCCATGGCGTCATCATTTGAGTTATCCTCCATGGACAAGAAATCTGGTCCATGGGAAACCTATATCACATGTATTCTCACATGTGCAAATGGTAACTGCTCAACATATTTGTGGATTTGGCATCATCTACGTCCCTTAGAGATGCATTCGTAATTCAACAAAGAGTTCCAAGTCCTTGTGCTCCTTCGTCCCCTTTTCATCACTTGGAGGAGATCCAGAGCTCCTTGTTCTTGTCCCTCCTATGCTATTGAGGAGCTTTGAGACCAAATTTAGGATTTGAGGGCTGCAGTAAGAACCTCAGGGGAAATAATGGGATCGCAAATTCGAGAACTCCAAACAAAAAATCAGGAACTTCAGCGCCGCAATGCAAATCTCCAGAACCAACTGCAGACATAGGAATGCAGGCATAACCAAGAGCTCACGATCAGTCTTCATGGGGTTAATAGAAACATCAGGCACATCAGTCTGCTTAGCCAACAATTGGGAAATCCCCTCGGTCATCTGCAACACCCTGCAAACTTAATGAATCAATTGATTCAAGGCTTCCTTCAACCTTCCATTAGAATCTTCCAATGAAAAAAATCAGGCTCCTCTAGGCCCAGTGTCGGATCCAACAAGGCACAATCTAGAAGACGAAATTCCACCTCCAACAACAATTCAAGTAAATCTCTAGAAAGATGCAAAAACATCCCACAATTTCTAACTAGGTTTCTATAGATGATTAGTAAACTTTTGTTCATTTTGTCTTCATATGTAGCCATTTTTATGTATATTGATAACTAAGTGTGCATAAGACAAGAAGGGAAATACAAAGATCGTAGATAAAAATCTTGTGCCATAGAAGATGGCAAGACCTTGCATTCTTGTCCATGATAAGCAAAGGATGAGCACACGAATTCAGATCCTAGATTTGAGTCGTGCTGATAACAACATATGAGCGATTTGTAGTCATCTAGTACAATTGTGAAAGAATTGCAGGGGGGCTGCGGATGGACATGCCCTTCCAGATATAGAGGAGGACATAGAACATGTGTGTGAGGAAGTGCGAATGAGTTTCACATGAGGGTCGAGGGAGGATCAGGTGAGGAAAAATGTCAAGGACAAGTGCATGGAGGAGAGATGGAGTTGTCGCATGGGGAGAGGAAAAGGGATGATGATACATGAATTCAAGAAGGGGTGGTGGATTGAGGGATCCAACCCACAAGTTCACTAAATTTAAATTATGCAAAGTCATGGGATGTGATGAAAGGAGCTTCATCTATCAACCCTTAGAGTTCCAATATTTTCTTTTATAGCTAGGTTTGCTTGCAGGTTTGCAGCCTTGTTATTGTGCCTTATGACATGGAGGGATTCAACACTTGTGAAGGACTAAATATCTAAGTGAATACATTGAAAAATATCTTTGAGGCAACCATTCGAGGGGATGGATTTCAATTTGACATGTCCGATGGATGATTTGGAGTCTCCAACTATAGTGATGGATTAGATGCCTCGTGCCTTGGCCAACTGTAATCCCTGAAGAAGAGCATAGGTCTTCGCCTGATTGTTGGTGGCGTATCCAATATTCTAGTGGTAAGAAAGCTCTTTATTTCCTCTTGGGCAATAGATAACCTCACCCGCTCTTGCCATGCCAAAATAAGAACCAATTTCAAACTGTATTAAAATCTACGAAATTAAAACCTTGTATTTCTCGAACAAATATACTAACAAAATTGCTAATTTAATTTGTGCTAATAATTATATGATTATATTTAATAGAAACTAAAAATTTAATATCCATAAATATTCAACTAGAAAATGAGAAACAAAATACATATATAACATTTGTAATGGTTGATCTAGCCATTTTAACTTTAATACATGAAATCAATAAAGTGTATATAAAACACATAATTTTTTAACCATTTATAAAAGTAAGTAAATTATTTTAGTAGTCACATAATTCACTTGACATAAGAGTGGTGAGGAGCTTACTTGAGTGTGTTAAACACCATTATTTACAACACGAGTGAGTGTAGAACCGAAGTGCTCTGATCTTTTATACCACTGACTGCAACAAAGTGTGGGGGCCTACTCTCTTCCCAACCAATCCCTCATCCAATACAACTGAGAGCCCTTGAGCCCTCAATCAACTACCTATGCTACCTTCCAAAATTTTCTTCCCGACTTTTGGAACTAGGCTCAAAACCTCCCAGTCTATTTAGAACCCCAAGGCTCGAGACCCCATCTTCCCAAGAAAACATCTAGATCAGTACTCACATACACCAATCATCTCAAAAGGTAGACCTAAACTCCTTCTGCAACTACCAAGTACGAGCCCCATGCATCAAAGTCCAATCCCACAACACCACCAACAAGCAACACTCTATTCCTTCTCCTGGAATTCAACACGACAACTCTATATCAGGCACTATGGCCTTCTTAATATGGTTCCACCAGGAAAAAGAACCACTGGCACATGTTGGTTGATTGAGTTTGTCATCAGCCCATAAGGCGTTACTTGTAGATATCCTCCTTTGTAGATATGGGCTCCAACAAGACCATCAAATAAACTGACCCTCTCAGAACACTAGTGGATTTCCTGTCAATCACCACCTCACAATATGCAACCAATTCATTAGTTATAATTATAATATCATCATCTGATAGAAAATAATCCACATGCTAATTCTTTCATGTCATGATGAGAACTCAACATCATTATCATCATGACATCTTGAATAGTAAGACACCACATGCTCACACATGTCATCATTAAACATCTCGTCATAAAAGTTGTATGTAAGTACCACATGCCATCACATCATGACATACTATCATAATATTGTAACCTCAATGTATCTTTATCAAAGATATATTACATAAACATAATAAATAGAACCACAGATTAACGTAACATCATAGCATATTTAAATACCAAGGGATCCTTAGCATAACACTAGTAACCACAGAGCATATGTAGAGTGATCACATCGACATATAATATTTATCTCAATCAACACCATTCATGATTAAAAATAAATATATATCCAAAAACCCCCATCTGGGATATGCATTTGTCTAAGTTAAGTTAGTCAGTCCAGTCTGACCCTTAAAAACAATTAATCAAATAGATAAGGAAAATCATGACACATGGTCTCTGCATCCTCCTAGGTAGTAGACCTTGGGCTATATTTGTCCTATTGGACCTTGAATTGTTCAATTTCTCAACTCCTAAGCCTATGAATCTTGTGGTCCAGTATAGAGAATGGTTCGACTTGAAGGGTTCCCTCCCTAGAAACCTGTAATCCCTCAAATTTAAACACATGGGATCGGTCGGGTATATAATTCCTAAGTACAAAAACTTGCAATACATTGTGCATCTTTCTTAGATGGGATGGAAGCCTAAGCTTATAAGCAACTGGTCCAATCCTTTCTAGTATCTTAAATTGTACGAAAAACCTAGGGGATGACTTTATTCCCTTACCAAATCTAAAGGAACTCTTAGAAGGTTTGACTCTAATGAAAACCTCGTTACCTTCCTTATGGCTTCTATTAGTTCTCTTACCATCTGAATAACTTTTATTACGATCCCTGGATTCCTTAAACCTTTGCTTAACTTAAACCATCTATTCTTCCATTTCTTGGAGCACCTCAGGTCCCAATTGTAAATTTTAACCTTGTACAATTAATTATTGTAAAACAAATTCTTAATAGAAACACAAAATATACAATGGCACACACACACATTACACATATATTTTTACCTTGGAAACCCAAACCAAGAAAACCCCTTGCTCCCATATCAATGTATAGTACATGGGACCAATCTTGGAAAGAATATAACACATACCCAACACCAATATGACCCAATCTTCTAAATGATCCCAACTTAAAGGTGTATGACAAGGTATTCCAAATAGGACTTTGTATGGGATTGCCTGAATAGATCTGTGATAACTATTGTTGTAGGCAAATTCTGCCAATGAAAGATACTTCTGCCACTAATTTTATTGGTCCATGACATACATTCTCAACATATCCTCAATTATTTAATTAGCTCTCTCTATCTGCCCATTAGTCCCAGGATGATAAGCAATACTAAAGTTGAGTTTAATACATATGGAATTTAAGAGACTTTGCCAAAACCTAGAAGTCAACTGTGAATCTCTATCTCATATGATTTTTTGAGGTACCCGATAAAGGAGAATTATTTATTTTAGGAAAACCTAAGCTATGGCTAGCACATCAAAGGTGCTCTTAATTGGAATGAAGTGGGAACTCTTGGTTAGCATGTTAACGACTACCATAATGTAGTCATGTCTTTAGGAGGTCATAGGCAAGCCTCCCACAAAATCCATTGAAACAACTTCTCACTTAATTTATTTTATAGCATGGGGTTGTAGTAGACTTGCAGGGTGGTGGTGTTCTTCCTTAACCTATTGACATTCCAAACATCGAGCTCCAAATTGTGTTAT
>SNQJ01S0080667.1:0-13450 GCA_010110895.2 Picea sitchensis | reverse complement strand
AGGGTGGTGCAAGGGAGAACTATTGTTCTCTGTTATACAGGTTGGTGCCCGTGTGAGTGGAAGTTGGTGTTTCCATCCAGTTGGTGCTGGAACACTTAGGGATTTGGTCTTTCCTTCTAGTGGGTGCTAGAAAAACCAGAGAGTTGGTGCTCTCAACAAGTTGTTGCTTGTAAAAAAGAGGTTGTAGCCTCAAGAGGAGTTGGAGCTCATAAGAATGATAATGTAAAGAAAATAAAGATTACTTATCATATCAAGAATAAGAGGTTTTTCCCTTTAAGGGTTTCCTTAGGAAATATCTGTCTCTGTATATTTCATGTGTGTGATTGATGTTTAATATTCTATTGCTTACTTCCCTGCATCATTGTGATCGTCATTGAGTGTTCTGTAAATAGTTTAAAATGGGCATAATTGTTTAAGCACAGTAACAATTGATTCACCCCCCCCTCTCAGTTGTCCAACATGATCTTCATTCTCTGGCTCATACATCCGACCCCTAAACCATAACTATCCATCACTCTATAAAGTGTATCATCCCATTCAAATATCATAGGTAATCCCTCCTATAAGGCAAATTTTATTCGTTGGTACTGTTAATATTCTATAAGGTGCCTTACAATCTGGTCCCTTAAGTCAGCTCTCAATGGTAGTACTGAATGAATTCTGGGTCTTTTGCTTAAATCATCTACAACCTTGTTTTCCCTTCCTTTGATGAAGGATACTGTGAATTGTATCCACTAAACAACTCACTCCAACATCATTTTTGGGCATTAAGGTCATTTTGGGTGAAAATGTGCTCAAGAATTTTGTGATCAATTTTTAGCTCGAACTGTCTTCCCATTAGATAATGTCTCTACAACTTCAGAGCCATTATAGTTTAGACTAGATCTAGATCATGAGTGGCATAATTGATTTCGTAGTCCCCACCTTCTTGCATTAAAGCCACGCCTAACATATTTTTAAAATTAAACTTTACATATATAAACTTTGAACATGTTTGTAAATTTGAATCATGGTTTTAGTTCTAATTGGAAAAAAGATAAATAATACTACTTTCATATTGTGGAAATACAATAAAAATCAATGATATGGTTGCATCAACAATGGAGTGGAGCAAATGCTTTCAATTTTCATGTTTAGTTTGGGCTTGAAGGAAAACTTACATGCATTAAAAGTTATTCATATACACAACTATGAAGTGAGTATTATTGATTTTTTTTATTGAAATAATTTTTGAAATAAGATTTATGTGTAGTTTAGTCTTTGTTTCATATTGATATTTTGAATAAATATAATAAAAATATTTGTAACAAATTAGGTGTTTGTAATAATTGAATACAAATATTTGCATTTTAATTTAATAAAACCAAAAATTGGTACTTATCAATACAAAAAATAGAATTTTAATTTAAAGTTCTCTATATTGGAAACTCGTTCCCAAGTACCCATTTCCTTGACGTTGAAGCTCTCAAGTTTCTGAAACCGTTCCTAGCCAATTGACGGTGTTTTGTAATCGTTCCCAAAAACGTCGAAATGACTTTCAAAGATGTCGAGAGCGATTCTCGTGCAACTATGATATAATTGCATTGTTATTTAAAAAAAAATTACGATAAAAAAATTTCAAATTTGTTTTAAATGCAATTTTTATTTTTATTTTAGTTATTTTTCTTAAAAAAATTAGGAAGGGGGTACAAATCTTTTTTTTCCATTTATTATTATTATTATTATTATTATTTACAAGTGTTTTTTATAAAATTGTTTTCTAATTTGAAAAAACATGTTTTTTCCTTCTTTTTTATTTTTTCGTTTATTTCTCTCTATTTTTATTTATGTTTCCTTTTTGCTTAGTGTTTTTTTCCCCCCCTTTTTTTTATGGTTTTGTTTGCAATGATACTAGACTTTTAAACCATGGTTTCAAAAATCTTGCAATTTTAAGTTCGAAAAAAGTAGTGGTGGGGTGCTACCAATAACACCTCTTTTCAATTTGGGGGTTGATTTTAAAATTTTGGTTGTAAGGGTACCAATTGTCAAGACCATTGGTTTAAAAAAAGTTGCAATTTTGACCCTGAAAAAATAGGTGGTGCTACTAGGAGTGCCACTTTTCAATTTTGGGGTTGATTTTAAGCTTTTGGTTGCAATGATGCAGGTTGTTAAAGCTATTGTCATGACCCCCTTGGAGACCCACCTAAGATGCTAAGTCTCATCCTCTCTCTAGGGCGCGCGACACCGTGAAATTTCTCATTTGGCAGCTTGGAAACACCAAAGATACTGGCTCAGACTATGCCTCTTCACCTAGAGCATACCCATACTTCGTTCTAAGATATGGGGGAGTCACACTCCTACTTTGTGTAACTCACTTGTCTATTTAGACAATTTGTTACCAACTTAACACTTAGTCAATTAAGCATACATTCACAAAACATGTGAAACAAAGAAAACACTTGCAAAACAAACACGAGACACACAAGTATAGTGTGGGCGGCAAAGACAGTGCCTAACACCTGACTTGTCTTATTATTGTGAAACAAAGTTACAACATGGGTAGTATTGGCTCAGTTTAAAACACATGAGTAATTTCACGACTCACCTTACCTCACCTAGTCAAAACACTCACACACAAATCTTCCCCCAATAGACTTCCCTGTCGCAATAATCTTCGCACAGTATGTGGTTCACCCCAAACGTGTGCCCTCAAAAGACTAATCATCTCTTCTTCGTCGCAAGAGTCACCAAGCTAGCCCAAGACTTTGGTTTTCCTCATGGCCTGCCTTCCACAAACCTACGTCAAGACTTCACTAAATTCTGCCTTGGCTACTTGCTTTCTCCATGCCTTGTTCACCCCACTCGATCACTTGTTTGTCATGCTCTTTCACATGCCTCTTATTTCATTTTCCTCATGTTATTATATGGACTCCAAATGACTCCACTCGAGAATCATCATGTCCTTTCGGTGTCACGCCCTTTCGCGGACCAACGCGCCCATTGAATTGACGTGCCCCTTCACGAACTGATGTGCCCATGAAATCATGTGCTCGTTGAACCTTTGTGCCCTTTTGGACCGACACGTCCCACCACTTGGGCACACTCCTCATGCCAACGCACCCCATCCACATGGGTGCACCCTTGCCTTGTGTGTTTCCTTGAACCGACCGACTTGAATCGTCATGGGTGTGTTGATGGGGTCAATTGATCTCTTCAACGTTCCCATGCTACCAAGGGAAAGAAAGTCCACTCCTTGGGCATGCACCCAATTCGCCTCATCCTTTCCCAAATGCAACCCAAGTCTTCATCCCATGTCTCAAGGCAAGTGAGACGTGTGCCCCCTTGGGTGCACACGTCATCATCATGCACCCAAGGTGCTCTTGCATGCACCTATATGAATTCATCCGCCCAACTGATCACATACTCCTTGTGTTCCTCTTGACCAACTTGCCTTGAGTCTGCCTAAGGAGTGTGTGCGCTCGGTGAGTGTCATGAAGGGATTTACATCTATGGCTTCAAACAAATTGTAATTTTGACCCCAACTGGTACTCACCCGCCTGAATAATTTACTGTAACGTGTCCTGTAGGACCAAGGGGATAAATAGATTTACTGACATGAAACTCCTAGGTTGTAATAATCATTGTGCCATGTTCTAGTATGCATAACCTTTTATTAGTTCTTTATCTATGGTAATTTATACCAAGCTCATGTAGTTGGGTAATAGGCTTATGAATCTATTGATCTTGCAGGTCGAAAAAAAAGGAAGATGTTGTTGGTGTCACTTTTCAATTCAGGGGTTGATTTTAATGTTCTTATTGGCAACATTATATGGTTGTTAAGGACATGGTTGCAAAAGGTGGTAATTTCAATCCCCCCCTCCCAACCAAAAAAAAGTGCTACTGGTATCACCTATTTTCAAAATGGGGGTTGATTTAGGTATTTATGACCCAAAATTATGGGTTTTAGAGCTAGAGTTCTTGTTTTGAGATCACATTTCTCATCCAGTTGATAAATGTGTTTTGGAGGAACAAAGTGGATAAGAAGTAAAATAACAAGAGTGATAAAGACATTTAGGGAAGATACAACATCTTGAGTAAGAAAGAGGTAAGATCATACAACTAGAAGAAATGAAAGGCTTTAACTGTTAAAGTAGTAAGAGAGAGAAATACATCAACGAGTAGTAGAGTTAGATACAAAATTAGAGAGAAATCCCATTGGGGGTTGAATGATAACACTTTCCCATTCACAAAAAAAATATGACCGACCACAGACAAAAAGGGGTTAGACGATATCTAGATATCACTTGGTGTGTGCTAGTAGGTTCAATAAATTGCGAAGATAGGGTCATCATCCACGAGAATATTCCATATCAGATGGGTTGAATATAGGAGAATGACAAGAGGGGCTAAGGGTGGAAATGACATTGACATAATGATTGTGAGACACAAAGAAGTGGACATTAGTCGAATACTATGTGGAAGGTGTTCCACAACGTTTATGTGGCGATCACAAGGTGCATTCATATTGGGCTTAAATATGGGGCATGTGGGATAGTGGTAAGGACTCTAAGTTTAATTAGGATAAATCAAAGGTTGAAATAAGCATAATACAAATACTAATAAAACACTCGTTATTACAATAAAAGGTTCTAGCATTTATTTTTCTAGCCCACTTGGTGAAAATTGGAAAATGGGATATATGATTGTTTTTTGGGATTCCGTTTTTACGTCTCATTTTGTCCTTTTATTGCCTATTTTTTACGAATTTTGTATCTAGTTAGTGTGTCTTTCATGTCCATTTTTTCATCCCTTGGCGTGACTCCATTTCTGCAATTGTTTTTCTTATTTACATCTATCTATCATTGTATTATTGTCTATGTTTGTGTCATTTTGGAGTCTTTTTCATCTAGTCAGTGTCTTCATTTTGTCTTGTTATGTTTACAACGTGTCAATTTTCATGTAGTATAGTACTAAATTATATCCTTTTAGCATCATTATGGCATCCATAAAACTAACTTTTACATCAATTTTGTGTCATGTTTTAGTCCCTTTGCATGGGTTTAGGGATTGGTTTTGAGGGATCAAGGGTCAGGGTTTTAGGGTCAATGATTAGAATTTAAAGTTCAGGGACCAGGGTTCAAGGGTTAGATGTGCTTGAATTATACAAAACATGTTAAAGTTAGGTACATGGGTCAGCTATGTGCACTCAAGTTAGGCTAGGTGCATCACTCATGTTAGGTGTGTTGATTATGTATGTGGGTGTGTGGGTAGGTGTATCACTCATGTTAGGTATGCTCATTATGTGTGTAAAGGTGTGTGGGTAGATGCATTGCTCATGTTAGGTGTGTTGATTATGTGTGTAGAAGTGTGTGGGTAGGTGCGCAATTTAGGTGCATCACTTATGTTCATGAATGTGTTACTCATATACATGGGTTAGGCGCATGTGTCTTGTGGGTTATGTGTGGGGGTTATATGATTGTGTGTAAATGGTGATGAGCATCAAAAGAAAATACATGATAGTTACAGACATAGCAATATGCAAACCCATCATAAAAGGAGGTGGCATGACATGCAAAGTGGTACAGACCTCGAAGGAGAAAACATGATATAAATTGTACCTTGTATTATAGGGTGTTCCACACATTGAAATGGTACATGAACTCATGATATATGGATTAGGAATAACTAACTCATTGATGGTACTAAGGACATCATAAATTGGATCCATTAACCACCTCAATATTGAGGAGTACTGACCCGCAAACAACCTCATAATTGAGGAGTGTTAAGTGATGGGGTTAGGTGTAACAAACATACTTGTCATCATTAAATGACAACTAGGCAAAGATTAAATAACAAAGTGGGTGTTCACACCAGCATGAACCTTAAGCTTGACTCATAGGATGGGGACAAAATAAATGTAGACTAAGTATTGATGAAGTTAATATTATCCCAACATCCTCCCTTAATATGCACTTGGACAAGATGAGCTACAAAAGATTGGACAAATAATTACAACAATTCCCCTACAATAACCAATTTGAAAATATCTTGATCAAGTTCAAAAAATTAAAAGGTTGTCAAGGAACAATCTTCAAAAGATGACATCCTTTAAGTTAAAAGGAAATGTCATGGAGGTAAAAAATGACAAAAAAATTAACAATAATCACATAAGTTGATTTGGGATGGATCATTATATAGTTTGTCATCTATCTTGGTACTTTATGGGTGGAAAAATTGGAGGAATTTGCTTGCAAGACCCATTTTAGTGGCAAGTCCCAGTTTGGAGATTTGGGGTTCGAAATCTTCCAAAGCCATTTTGAGGCATCAAATGACACTTTTTTGGGTCAAAATTTCATAAGCATAGCTTAAAACCCCTCGATGATATTCTACACATTGAGAACTTTCCGATGGTGTAAAAATCAACTCAATCAGAGTTTGTATGCAAAAGTTATGCTTCTCACAAGTTGACGTACCTTGTTGACCACCACGATACCAAGTAGATGCCATGTCAGCCCCCATTACTCACATATGGGGCTAGTCACATGTGGAGTTTCAAGAGGATTCTAGAAGGTCCAAAACCCTAACACTAATTGAGGGTTGAGGCATGCAAAAAACCCTAATCCTAGACAACTATTAGACTATATTAAGTATTGGGTTGCTAGGAGGAGACGAGGTTCCACTCTATTTGCATTGTACTTGTTCCATAGATGAGTAGATCATCTAGGAGTGGGATTTGAGAGCATAAAAAAATATGAAGAAGATTCTATAGCAACCATTCAAGCCACAACGTCAAAGGCAACTCCATAGTGAGTGCCCCTTTCTCTGTGTTTTCATTTTCATAACTAAAGAAAAGAGAACAAAGCATATGCCTCACCTTCTAGCCATGTTTTCTCCAGTTTCGAGTTTCCCATGATACATCTTGTGTTCATTTGTGTGGACGGTGTGTTCATTTTCTTGTTCTCTCATTTTCGCATTTCAATTATTTCATAAATTTGAGCAATAAGCTAGTGATAATAAATTTGAGATCTAGGGAAGTAAGCCTACATACTAAAAGATTTCAACATAAAACGAGATATGTTTTGACAAATTGTTCTAGTGAAAATCCATGATTGTTTACATATCATAAGTGCTCCAAAGTGTTAAATGAAAAAAGAAGAAAACATACACTCATAAAATGGTTGAGTATGTTGACACTGAATAATATATGTTGTAGAGGCATAAAATGGAAAAACACATACAATTGTCAAAATAAATGCTCCAAGGAGGCCAAAAATTTGTGATCTAACAAATGCCTGTGCCAAAATGGAATCCCATACTAATAGGTAAAAAGGGAGCAATGAAGGATTTGTGAAGTGAATATTGCATGATGATCAAATGATGAATGATGAAGAAAACAATTTGAGTGGGCACATGGTGTGTGAGTGCTCCACGAGAACAATTAGCAAGTATCTTCATCAAGGTAAAATAGCTTCTAAATAAATTATCAACCACCATTGCGTAGCCATTTATTGGCAAGATCATCAAACCAGTGCCACAATATAATTGATGGAATCAAAATCAAAGTCTATTTGAAACATATATAGCTCAAAAATTACATGGAATTCTTGAAAAAAAATGTCCAAGAGAAGAAGCTTCCTCCTTCAAGGAAAAATAAATATCAAAGAGGTGAAAAAAGAGTGGCATTCATCAAGTCATTGGAAATCTAGCAAAATCAGAATCACACTGAAGAAAGACAAAATGGAACTCATAAGCCAAATATATGGCCATAATGCTCCTAAAACTCCTTGAAATACAATATAAATATATATATATATATATAATCCCAAAAGCAATAAATCCCATATTTGATTTGGACTTGGTGACATCGTGAAACATAAATCCATTAGCTATGAGAAAGAGCATATCTCATGCTATTTGAAATATAAAAAATTTCATGTGACATTAGAAAAATAATTTGTAATGTGGGACTTTCTCTCTTGTTGCTACACGACCAGACGATTTCACCATTCTTCCACAACCATGATCTCAAACTATAGCAAGTGAAATCCAAATCAAAGAGAAACCCATTCCAAATCTCAATATATCGAATCTAACTCGACCAATCTCTACAACCGAGATTAATTGCAGGAACCATGAATAATTTCTAAAGTTAATACAACCTTCGTGGCCGAATGTATATACAAACTTTTAGAAGAAGCCTACGAAAAAACACAGATATGGTTTTCCCTTTCTATCTTTGGATTGAAGATTGTGTCTGCATGTTACAACATGAACTAGTGTGTCTCCAAAAGCCCCAGGGCACACTGATTTCAACCCATAAGAATTCACCACCATACAAGCGTCACACTGATTCAGGAAGAGCCCTTATGTAAAGGATAAGCCCCACAAAGTGGGGTAAAAAGGGTTGCATAGGTAGAAATAAGGGATGCAACACAACCAAGTATGTGTTGTCAAGGCGTAGATTGAGGTGGAATAAGTTAATGGCGAGAAAATTATTAGTTTACATGCCATTAAACAAACACCATCCCATGTGCAAACAACCAAAGAGTACGCTCAATGCATATGCTATGTTATGTATCTACTCACACTATTACTTTTTTTTTTTTTAATCATTTTATCTTTTTACTCACACTATTATTTTTTTTAATCCTTTTATCTTTTTACTATGATACATATTACATGCATTATGTTATTATTTATTTATTTATTTTTTTTCAGTTTTTACATAACACATTATGTATATGCATTATGTTATTATTTATTTTTTTATGTTATTATTTATTTATTTTTTCAGTTTTTACATAACACATTATCTATATGGATGGGTTATGTTGAGAGATGTGAACTTATTTGAACGTTATCCCGTTGAAGTGATATTGAAGATTTTCTATTGTAGTGGTTGATAATATAATATCTTTTTTATTTTTATTTTTTTATTTGTTATTTTTTGATATTAGATGTATATGGCATATTTGTGTATATACCATTAATCTTGAAAAAGTGTCAACCACATGGTATCATAATAGTTTATCTTTAATACATATCTTGCATTTTTTTTTAGCACTCCCACACACATTATTATTTTCTTGGCAATCATGTTTCTTTGACCATCTCGTTATTTTTTTATACCAAAATCACAAATAAAAATAATCAAACCATAACCACAAACCTAAAATCAACCAACCCTATATGCAACCCTAAATCACCCAAACCTTATCTGCAACACTCATTTTGTTCATTCCTATGTGATCCAATATGATTCCAAGTAGTTGAACCAACATTTTTTTCCTAGCCATCATAAACCATACATGGTCCATACACCCTTATAATTTAACTCCTATAAACCTTGATCAGGTCAAGGATGGCATCAACAAGAGTGCCACACATTCCGATAGAATACAAAGATCTCACTCACCCATTATATCCACACCTTAGAAGATCATATCCAACATATTAAACAACTACCCAAACAAATGGATGATATCTTTAATGCATTGAACTAGTCCACAAATCATGTTTCCCTTTGGATTTTGGGTATGGTCCATGATCGAGTTCCTTCTCTAGTCCAATAAATTCCTTCGGGTCACAATGCTAATTCCAACCCAAGATTAACATCGAGAAGTTTGATGGCACATATCTAAAGGCTAGGTTGGCCCAAATTGAACAATATTTCTTCTATATCAAGATCTCTTGAATAAGATGGTACCCTCAATTGCCCTGCACCTTGATGCTCAACCATTTCAATGGTATGAGTTGTGGGAAACAAAGAGGCCCCTCGACCAATTCTACACATGGGATTTTTTCAAAAAACTCATGACCTAATATGATAATGTGTGAAAAAATGACTACTTTAGCCAGCTCACTGAAGCACGATGAGTCATAACTATCTAAGACTACATGCTCCATCACCAAAAAGTAGTTAGCCTTTTCCTTTGAAAGTATGCACGTCAAAGATAGAGATCTTTCCAAGTCCATATATGAGCAAAAAATGTCAACTATCTTGAATGTAATAAATAAATGGCATCAATATCTATTGGGAATGCATTTCAAAGCTAAGACTGATCACTCTAGCCATAAATATTTTTTTTTAGCAAGGAGTCTTTTCTGAAGAACAACAAAAGCGGAGAACTAAAATGCATGGTTATGATTTTAAGGTCATTGATGAAAGGGAAATGACAACATTGTGGTTGATTCACTCTCTAGAAAACATACAAATACACCCCATGTATATACCATATCTACCCTCATGATGACATGAATAAAAGAAGTCAAGAATGAGTGGCATGTTGACCCATCCATGGTAGTTGATACACCACCTTCAATATGGTTCTAGCCTTCTAGAACATTACACTCGGGAAGCATACATTTTGGGGTATAAAAATTGTATATTTTTGTGCCAAATTCTAGTTTCAAGCAACAAGGTTTATGTAAATTACACGCCTCACCTACAACCAGTCAGATGCTAGATTTTTTAAAACATATCATAGATTCAAATGCTTTTTTTTTGGGAATGGTCTTAAGGCTAATGTTCGTAAGTTTGTATTTGAGCATTGGACCTGTTAGCATAATAATGGGGAAACTATTAAATTTCTAGTTCTATTTAAGCCCCTGCTCATTCCAAATTAACATTGGGAGGAATTTCTGATGCATTTCAAAATTGAACTTCCCAATTCAGAAGGAAAATATGTTATATTTGTTGTTGTTGAGAGTTACCAAATATGCCCAGTTCTCAGTCATTCAAGCCACTTCCAAAGCTAGCCAAATAATATATGTTTTAGACAAATAATATATGTTTTCCTTAAGTATATTCACAAATTTCATGGATAACCCAAGGTGATTGTGTTTGAATTGTATCCTAAATTAACTTGTCACTTTTGGCCGAAAGACTTATTTAAGTTTTTGGGGCACCAAATTAGTTACGAGATTGGCTTATCATCTTCAAATAGATGGCCAAATTGAGGTTGAAAACAAGTGCCTAGAAGGCTACCTTCATTGCTTCCTTGTTCACAAACAATCACAATGTGTTAAATGGCTACCCTTGGCATAATTGTGGTATAACACACCACATGATACAACAACCAAGATGACCCCTTTTGAAGAACTTAATGTCTTTCCTTCACCAAGCCATGACACTTACATTCCTTATAACTATAAAGTTCAAGTAATCACAACTCATAGAAAGAGGGTTCTTGGTACACTACAACTTCTACACGACAATATTATGTTGGCCAATAATCGAATGAAATAAGAAGCATAACATAATTTTTTACAATGATAGTTTGACATCAGTAAATGGGTTTACCTTTGCTTTCAACCTTACAAACAATTTCCCATAAAGCACAAAAATATCTAAAATGTTATCCCAAAATTCCATGAATCCGACAAGATTGGGGAGATTGCAAATGCGTTATAGTTACCCTCATCTTAATGCATTCACAATGTCTTCCATCTCTCTTGTTTGAAAAAATCTATTGAGTAGTGCATTACAATTTAGAGAGCAATGCCTAATAGATGAAGAAGAAAAACTCATTTTAGAGCTAGAGTCAATTATGACACTAGAATCTAACATCTACATCACAATACCATCACTAAGTATCTAATTAGGAATAATATCCTTTTGATGATGCCACATTGGAAGTAGATGATTCAAGGTACCCTACAAGGTTCAAGTAGTCACAACTCATAGAGAGAGGGTTCGGGGTACCCACCACTTCTAAGGGACAATATTATGTTAGTCCATAATTGAATGAAATAAGAAAATACATGATAATTTAAAATATGACAAGATGCAAACTGATAAAAAAAGAGGTGACATAAGATGTAGAGTGGTGAACTCTAAATAGAAAACCTATCATAAAGTCGACCTTTTACTAGTTAGTCAACCACACATTGCAATGGTGGACAGGGTCCCACTATATGGGGATTACATATAACTAACTCATTAATGCTACTAACTACCTCACTGTGAAGGTCCATTAAGCACCTAAATATCGAGGACAACTAACCCACTAACAACCTTATAAATGAGGAGGACTAAGTGATAGGGTTAGGTACAAAATGCGTCTACATTAAATGTCCACTAAGTCAAGGTTACGTAACATTTGAACTATCCAAACCAACAAGGGTTAGGTGAATGGGTTACAAGCGTGGGTAGGTGCATATGTCATAGGTTTTTCTTATTTGTGAGGGTGTGTGGTGGGTGCATATATTAGGAGCATTGCTTATTTGTGTTGCTTATATACATGGATTATGTGCATTGTTTATATTGGTGGGATAGCTTAAGTGGTTGAGTGATTTAAGATTCATGTAGGAGGTCTAGGGGTCAATCTTTTCGGTTGGTTTCCTTTGTTGCATGCCTCGCTTGATATCCTTGACAAGTCAAGTGCCATAATTAACATTGACAGGTTTACATTGTCACTGTATCATCTGCAAAATGTGGGGAAGTGCTTGGTGGTTTCCTCACAAGGTTTTCTGTGTCAAGAAAAGGATTAGGTGCACAGGTTGTTAACTACACGGCTTACATGTGAGGGTTAGATGCATGGATTAGATGTGTATGTTCACTACAATAGAACCTTAGTTTCCTCTTTAACTTCCCCTTTTGCTTCCATTTACATTTAGTGTATTTTTTTCATTTTTTATAAAAACTTGATGCTATTTCAAGGTTTGGTGCTAAAGGCAACATCCTAAGCACCAAGTATAGCACTAGGGTTTCATCTAGATTTAGCATTGAGTTTAGTGCTACATTTTCAAGATGACACTAAACTCAACACTATTAGTGCTATGTTAGGACTGTGTTAGTTCCTTATTTATCACCTAGATGAACACCAAGTTTAGCATTAATATTTATAATTTTATATAAAATTAAAGTGGAAGCTAAATTTGGCAGTGGTGGCACCCACTATAAAATTGACCCATGATGTAGCACCAACTTTACCTTATTTGGAAAAAAATAAACTAATTATGGTATTTGATAGGGTTACAAAGAGGGAAGAAAGATTAATTAATTATTACATCTTAATTAATTGTCTTAATTCCATATATTGTATGCTTTGCATCCAGTGTCCATGTCTTTTAAGCCTCAACTATGTCCTTTTTTTGCATTGGTTAGTATTCACCTTTGTGTCGATTCAGATTACTTTGCATCTACCTAGTGTAATTTTGATGTAGCAATTACGTCTTATTGGTGTCAAATCACATGTATACATGTACATGAGTGTGTTTCTTATGTGGGCTACTTCTATACATGGGTTAACTATGAAACACTAACCCATACCCCCTAACACACATGACCACTAAGCTAAACCCTCTAACACACTATCCTTATAAGACACTAACAAATCATCCCCTATTACTCTTAACTCATACTCACCAACACACAAACCTTGTAACATGCTAACATGTATCCCTTAGCACATTAATTCATACCTTGTAACACACTAACCTATACTCCCTAACACAATCTATAACC
>SNQJ01S0080665.1:80522-94710 GCA_010110895.2 Picea sitchensis | reverse complement strand
TCAATAAAAGTAACATAATAATGAGAGCCACCAAGAGATGATACCTGAGTTGGTCCCCATACATCTGTATGCACAATCTCTAACCTTTTATTCTTCTTTTCTTTTCCAGGCTGGAATTTCATCGAGTTTCAGTTAAATAGGGCATATTTAACTGAAACCCGATGAAATTCATCAACAAACGTATGTGATATAGGAAAACAAAACCAAAGAGACCCTCGCATGTCACGAATTGTCTCAGGATTGCTAGCAAACCATGCCACTGGGTTTTCAACAAGGACACAAGCATACCTTTATCACAACAGTTGATTTTCCTAGATGTGAAGAACAGGCTCCACAGAACCTCCTCGACCTTGGCGTTTTTAAACCATTTATGCCCGCTCAATGGAAGACCTATTGCTTGACCTAAAAATTCCTCTGTGACCTCAACCTAAATGTCTCCTACCTTGGCTCGACATCCATCAAAAGAAAGGGCAAATTCCTGAGCGGTTCGCAAGTTAAAACCCTAGAATTTCTCAAGAAAAACAAGCCAGCCTTGACCCTCAAGATCCTCCCTTGCATCATCACACAAGAGCAGGGTTTGCGAGCCATTGGGTTCAATCCCGACGATCGGGGCCATGGGGATTCGAAAGGCAGATAATAAAACACAGTGAGTATGGAAGGTTTCTAGGAGAAGACCAAAGCGATATTTCAGACCCAAAACTCATCAATACCCTAGCGCGTATGAACAGAGGTTCCTCAATGCCAAATGATAAGCGTTTTGTGAAATGAATGCGAGGAGTACATGTGAAACCTGAGACTTAGCTCGAAGTGATGGGCTTATCGTTGTCGGACTGCCACTTCCCATAGGGTACATGCCACGACCAGGTTCATTAAAACTTTATCATTGCGTAACAAGGTGGGTTTGGTTTCTAAAGTTCAGGAGAGGAAAATTTTTGTAAACCAAAATGTAGTGACAAGGATAGGCATGACCAAGAGCCACAAAATATATATCATGGTTTAAATTAAATCGATCCTTGGTGATTCAAATAACAACCCAAAGCATGCTTCACATTTGAGGAGTCAATAAAGAAGATGAGCTTCATAGCAGGAAACAAAAATCTTTATTAACAAAAACTGTGGAGCCATCTGCCTTTCATAAGATTTAAATAAAGCGGTAATACAATCATAGGTTTTAATGCTTCGTTCATGCTTTCAGTGATGAATGAAGCATGAAAACAAAAACACTATGAATAACCGAAAGATCACATTTGTAGTTTCAAAAATTGCTTATGAAGAACAATAATCATATGACCCCAGGTAGGCAGCTACATAATTTATTATTTGATGCTTTAAAAAGTTGAAAATATGTAGGGCTGCCAACAATGGCGACTTGCTGGGAGAAGCAGTTATCTCGGTATCACCGACGAGTTCAAGTTAGAAATGTTTGAATGATTTCAAATAAAATAACATCTGAAAGACATTTGAGCATCTTTGATAATCATTACGTGGTCCAGCTTAAGATATCTTTCGTTGAAAAATGAAATTTGGTGAGAGACTTCACAAATGAAAGCCACAATGTTTAAGTTAATGGCTCCAATGCTGTTGACAGGGCCACTGCTGCCAATAGGCATCCATAGCCTCGACAGGGATGTCAATTAACCTACTCTGACGCCTCTATCCTGTCCAAGAAATTTCAAATCAGAATGAAGGATGCTTATGATCAAAAATTGTTTTTACCTGAGAATTTTCTCTAACCTAACATCGCTTCGCTACCAGTGGGCCCGTTCAGTACCCCGGCGAAGTTGTCTTGGCATCATGCATGCATTTACCCGCTGCCAGCAGATCTGTTCAGTATCCCGACGGGTTCGCAAACACTTCCCACAACTCTCGGGAAAATTATTGATATAATTTATAGATATTCAGAAGAGCGGGGTGATGCTGAAAATTTCAGTCTTTGGCACATTTGTTATTTTCTGGCTCTTTTAATTTTTGCTTGCTAACCTTCATCATGGTTTGAAAATAGTTCATTGACGAAACTAATTTTTCGAGGACAGGGAGGCATCCTTGAGTTGCTTTCTTAAAAACAGGGACAACGTAAAGAGTTTTTAATGATAGTCGTGTTTTCTCTCAAATGCAAATTGAAACCAAAAAATCAGTTCTCAACAAAAAACCATCTTTAACTAGTCTACGTTTTTTTTTTTAAGAAAATACAACAGTTGATTCTCCGACAGTCCTTGATAGTTGTTTAAAGATGAAGCATTTTGTTCTCCCTTTTGAACTAGACCATAATACAGACATGTTTGACCCAGAAGGCCGAAACAAAAATAAAAAAAAATGAAAAGGAAAACCAAAACAAACCAAAACAGAAAAAATATGTACAAAAGGTGTATCTAGGATTTGTCAGGCGAAATACCTCTTGAGAGCTTGGCCATTCACTGGAAAAAGGTTTTTGGCTGTCCCTCTAAATTCTGCAGGCGGAAAGAACTAGGACCTAGTTTTTCGGCGATTAAGAAAGGTCCCAACCACAAGTTTTGGAACTTGGTATGTTCGCCTTTCCCCTCATGAGGTTTATCCCTCTTGAGGACAAGATCACCTACCTCAAAATTCCTGTCCGAGGCAGAACTCGAATCAAACCAGCTTTTGACAATATGTTGATGCTGATCCAGTTTTTGTTTCACTTGAGTTCTTACCTCTTCTAACTTCAGCAAAGCATTAATCCGACTTTCCAAGGGAGGACAATCTTCTTCCTGAACTTTCTGGGATAGTTGCAGAGAAGGAAGTAGAACATGCGGAGGAAGAATTGCTTCCCTTCCTTAAAGAAGAAAGAAAGGGGGAATTACCAATAACGATTTTCGGGGTCACCCTATCAGCCCATATTGCATTGAAAAGTACGTTGTGCCAGTTTTTGTGGTTTTCAGAAACTGTCATCTTGATGATCTTGATCAGGTTTTTGTTTGTCGATTCTGCTAAACCATTTCCTTGGGGGTAATAACTGGCATAATATTTCAGTTTTATCCCTTTTTCTAAAGCAAAGACACTCATATTGAGGAATGAGAAATAGAAAGAATTATCGAAAACCAGGAATTCAGGAATACCGAATCGAGTAATGATGTTTGAATTGAGGAAAGATATTACCTGATTGGTGTTTACCACTTTTAATGGTGCAGCTTCGAACCATCTAGTAAAATAGTTTGTTGCTGTAATGATGTATTTATGCTGCTAAGAGGAGGTGGTGTTAATTGGGCCAATGATGTCAAGACCCCATTGTTGAAAAGGGAAATCCACCGAGATAGGTTGCAGCTGGAATGCTACCTTCTGTACTCGTCCAGAAGCCTTTTGACAGATTACGCATTTGCGGCATAATGTATGGGCATCTTTGAAAAGCGTGGGCCAATAATACCCCGCCCTTAATACTTTGTGGGCAGTAGTGTTTCCACCGAAATGCCTACCAGCTTCCCCTGCATGCAACTCAGATAAGACTTTATCTGCTTCATCTGTTGCTAGACAACGCATAAGGATTTCATCAAAATTTTTGCGAAATAATATACCATTCAAAAGCTGGAAAGGTGCAAACTTTAATCTCAACGCTCTCCTCTTTTTTGGATCAAGTTGACGAGGAGCTGAACCGTGTGTTAGATAAAACTTAATGTCGTCATACCAAGGATTTGTAGGATTTTGTACACAACAGATTTGACTTTGATTATGTTGATCTTCAATTAACACATTAGTTTGACTTCGATGTTCTTCAACTGAATCAACGACTAATTTACATAGACCTTGACCTCTAACAATTTGTGCCGGGGTGATCTCGAGGTCATACTCTTGTAAGGATGTCACCCAGTTTGCCCGTTTTTCACCCAGTTCTTTCTGTACTAACAAATTTCTGACAGCAGGGTAAGGAACAATGACTTTAGTTCTAGATTTCACTAGATATGACCGAAAATGTTTTACCGCTTTAAAAACAACGTAAGCCTGCTGATCTACAACTGGATAATTAATCTCTGCTCCCTCAAAGGCTGAGCTCATAAAGGCAATGGGAACTTCGTTGTTTTCAACATTCTTTTGGGTTAGCACAGCGGCATAAGATCGATCGGAGACAAACGTGTAAAGAGTGAAATCTCATGAAAAGTCAGGGCTCATTAGGGATGGAGCCTCCACTATGGATTTTTTTATTGAGTCAAAAGCTTGACTTTCTTGAGGTCCCCAATGGTATTGCACATCCTTTTTTATTAAGTTTTGTAATGGCCTCACCATTTCTGAGAAACTTGGAACGAACCTTCTGACAAAATTTATCTGACCTAGAAAGGATTGCATAGATTTTTTGGAAGAGGAGGGAGGGAGTTTTGAAATGACTTGAGTCCTCTTGGGGTCAATGATCATCCCTTCATTGGATACTATGAATCCGAGCATCTTGCCTTGTTCCACTGCAAAGATAGATTTTTTAGGATTTAGAGAGATGCCGTACTTACGACATCGTTGTAAAACAGATCTCAGATGGGCTAAATGATCTCTTATTCTTAGAGAAAACAGTGACATCATCGAGATAGACTACTACAGATTGATTGGCTAGACAGCGAAAAACGATATCCATCGCTCTATGGAAAGTGGAACTGGCATTTATAAGCCCAAAGGGCATATTTCTATAAGCATAGGTACCCCATGGAGTACGGAAAGTGGTTTTCAGCTGGTCTGGAGGAGACATGAGGACCTGGTTGTACCCTGAAAAACTGTCTAGTAGCGACAATCTTTTGGAACCAGATACTTGCTAGAGAATTTGTTCCATCGGAGGAACAGGGTAGTTGTCTTTGCCAGATGCTCAGTTTAAGTTTTGGAAATCGACACATAGTCGAATTTCGCCACTTTTCTTCCTCACAGGGACAAGGTTAGAAACCCACTGTGTATGCCTTACTAGGAAAATTATCTTTGCATTCAATAGTTTGTTTAGTTCCTTCTTGACCATTGGTTCAAGTTTTGGGTGCATCTTTCTTAACTTCTGTTGAAAATGTTGATTCTGGGGTTTCATGGGAATGATGTGTTGTATAATATTAGGTTCAAACATTTTTAGATCATCATATGTCCAAGCAAAGACATCCTTAAATTCTTTGAACAATTTTATAAAGGATGATTTCTCTTGCTCGGAACATCCCGTTCCCAAATTGATGCATTGTGGATTATCTTTAGTTCCCAGATTTACCTTTTCATGGGTCAAGGAAGAACTATTCGTTTTACAATTTACCGATTTTTTGAATTTGTCATGTAAATCATAAAACTTTTCTAATCTTACCACAGATTTCAGGATAGAATTTACCAGATCTAATGTCATTTCGGGAGACCTTGGGTCCGATATTACCACAAAATTGTGGAGGTATTCATCATGGGTGCCTTCATCGATAACCACACCTCAAAAAGTGTCTTCCATGTGCAGGAAACTGATGATCTATTGATCATCATCGAACACTCTCTAGTTAGTTATGTTGTCTGGGACTGATGATTTGAACAACAACTCGATCGAAAATGTGTTCGGAGAAAGGCCTTCTGCGAGAAAAAGTTTGGAAGCAACATTAGCTAACAAGTCCGTCTCAGAATTATTTAATCTTGGAATGTATTTAATGTTAAATGCTGAAAATTTGTGCACTAGATTCCATACCTCAGCTTGATAACTTTTCAGGTGTGGCGATAGGCAATGAATGGAATTTCTTACTTGCCTGACCATAATTTCTGAATCGCCGAATACCATTAAATTTTGTATTTTCAAATCTAGTGCCTTTCTGAGTCCTTGCAGAAGTGCCTCATATTTAGCCGTGTTGTTTGTGTATTCAAATTCTAATCGGCAAGCGATCAAAGTTTTGTTACCTGCTGGGTCAATGAGCACACATCCTGCACCAACTCCTTCTTTAGATTTGGATCCATCGAAGTAGAGAGACCATATGTGAGCCTCATCAGCCGTATGTGACACATTAGGGAGAACTGCGGACTGTGTGCATGTCATGAGTTCCGACTGCTATTCTGGGTTAGTAATGATAGAAGTTTCTTCCATGAAGTTACAGAAAAAGGTGTTCATTCTCTGCATTTCGGGTGAATTAGCAGAAGCAGTAAATGGTTCATTAGCGTCATTTAAATCAGTCACGGTAAGCTTGAGGTAATGTTCACGATTGATCTTGATTCTGTTAGGCTTTCCATTCTCTGGCAGCCACAAATGGGACCAGTCTGTCGCAAAGTAGCCATGCAACTGTTCGGACCAATCCCTGCTTAAAAATAAGCCATATACTTCAGGGATGTCAATGACAATGATATCAATAATCTGGTGAACTTTATGATTAGAGGATAACCTAATAAACACATTTTTTAATTCACCTATCACTTTAACGCTGGTTCGATTAAGCTGAATAATTTTCAGACTGGAAGGTTGAACTTCAGCATTGAGTTTTTGGCAGACAGACCAAGGCATTACATTTGATGATGCGCCGGAATCTACCATACAATTATGTACATTCCTATTGAAAATTTCAAAGGTCAACAAAAAAGGTGGGACATTTTTACGAGTATTGACAACAGAACTTTGTTGGTTTTTAGTCGCAGTCCCTGGAATTATTTTATCTACATTTGTTACACTTTTTACAGTAAGGTCTCTTTTATCCAAGAGTTTTAGTGTTGTTTTAGCAGGGACCTTTTGAGGTGTTTTAAGGTTGATTTCTGCCAGTTTCCTGCTGTTCAGATTGTTGTTTTTGCTGTTTTCCGCAATGTTCTGAAACATCTTTTGCAGAAGAAAAGGAAATTTCAACAATTCATAAACATAAATATTAGCTCTAAGTTTCTTAAGGTCTTCAATCAAATCACATTCTAAACTTGGGGTTGCTGAATTCTGTTTAGTTTCAGTCTGCTTAAACTGTTTTTGGGGTGCATTAGTTCCAATTTTAGAAGAGGGTTTATTCTGGGTTTTGCTTCTGGTATTGTAAGGATGAACCGTTTCAAAATTGGCTTGAAAGATACTGTCCGAAAAATGCCCGAAGATGTTGGGAGAGGATTCGTCTTCTTCCACTGTTTCTTGTTCAACCATGTCTTGAGAAATCTCAGGGGGAACTAAGTTATCATGTGCTTCAAGGATTGTTTGTATAGCATATTGTAGGCTTTCTAGGTTAAGGCCTTCAGAGTTTAAGTTGGGCCGGTTTGAGAGAAAAGGTTTTCTAAAAGAGGGTTTGTAAGATCCTTTGCTTGAAGAAGCTTCTTTAGCTGATCTCCTTAAATATACGACTTGATTTGACAATTTCTGAACGACCTTTTGTAAACTTTCAAGATCTGAACTCTCTGATTGAGTTTTGGTTTGGGGAGGTCTAGGAAGAATTTCTATTTTTTTCTTGGAAGATGGGGTAATCTCTGCCTCATTACTGATATTATCCTTTAGGCTTAGAATATCTTTCTCAATTTGGGTCGCCTCCTCGAAGGCTTCCAATAATGTTGCCTTCTTAGACCTTTTTACCCAGATTGCTATATTCTGGTGTAGAACTTTGGTGTAGTATGCGACGATAATATTTTCAGCAGGCATTGAATCAACGGGTATTCGATTCTTTAACGTGAGAAAACTTTGATTAAAATATTTTATTTTTTCCTTAGGGTTCATCTTTAAGCTGGAGAGTTCCATGACTAAGACTTTAGGAGATTTGTCATCTCCAAATTTCTCGAGGAAACAAGACTCGAATTTATCCCAAGATACAATGGTGTGGGGTTGTTGGGCAAAATACCACGTGGAAGCATTGCCTTCGAACGTATACGGAAAAAGTCTACATACTACATCTTCGTGTTCTACGCTTCAGAGTCTAATGGCTAGCATGAATTTTTTTATGTGATCCTCAACGATTTGCTTAAAATCTGGATCGAATTTAGGGAGCCATTTCTCTGGATGTTTAGGCAAAGGATGCTGGGGTCCAGGTATGGCCATGACATCTTGATCGAACCAGGGCCTAGCGGGATTGTTTGGATTTGCCATGGGCGTAGGTGGGGTTGGAGGCTGAGATAAAGAACTACCTTCATCGGATGATTCTTCCCCCGAAGAGGAAGGGGATGAAGGAGGTGGTGAAGGTGGGATATCAGATCCTTCGACTGCAGGAGTGAGGATGCGATCTGGATCCATAGGATTTAGGAGAAGACCAGTGCTGTCAAGTTGTTCTCTGATATAAGAGAAATCTAACGGTTGATTCAGTGGCCGGCCTGGTTGTTTGATAGAGGCCAAAGCACCGTGTGTCCTAAGAAGTGATTGACGAACAATTTCTTGTACGTCGGACCCTAGAGGGTTTGGTGTTACTGGCTCAACGGTAATCTGTGGATTTTTGTTTGAGGTGGTTGCTGTTTGAGAAGTAACGTTGTCGTCAGAACGACTTCTTGTTACTATAGGGGAGCGGGTGTGTGGGGGAAGAGTCTTGCGACCTCCACGTGCTATCAATCGTGTTCAGGCCCTCCTTCTAGCGCCATTTGTTGACGAGCGAAAATGACCGTCTGTCAATTGGAAGAACGAGTCCGGTCCGAGGTTTTCTAAATAACCCAAGCCGTTTGGTATAAGTCATTTTGACGGGTTTAATGGCTCTGTTGGCCAATCTAAAAGTCCTAGAAGAAACAAATAAAAGAAATAAAAGAGATAACTATTAAATAACCACTTAATATATATATGTACATACGTATATATAACTATTGTAGATAGTATTTAAAGAACATATCTGCCTATCTCATTTATGTGCATGATATACAAGTTGTAAGTTTTAATCCAAACTCACGAAAATCAATGTGAAGATGGCTGCTTTAACAAAAGCAGATAAAGAAAGCACATAAGATATTTTTTGTTTTCTCTTTATTAATCTAAAATTAAATAGAAAAATATACTATGAAACAGAAGTATGTGGACGATCAGAGCCAAACCATATGTTAGAGTTTCGAAGACAAACAAACGAAAAAAATAAATAAACTAACCTATTAATGAGTTAATCGGCGTGCATCCAAACATCTGTATGATTATAGAATGTTCAGCTAGCTTGTCCAAGAGATAAACCTGCAATGAACCTTGAAACTGTTTGGAATAAATGAAAAACAATATATTGACTGTTGAATTTTAATGACAGAACGATGAGATGCAAATAATCGCTGTGATATTTGTGATTGCAAGCAGTTACATTTAAGATAAATCTAACTGTAAGAACATGCTTTTAATCATTCAACAAAATTAAAGAAAAATCTTATCATTTGGGTTGAACGAATGATCACTCTTTTCAATATCTGAAGAATCAAAATGTGGATGATATTTTAAAGAAATTATCCCAATGCCATAATAAATTGTGAAGACTAAAACTATCAACAACTATTGATTTATCAGGATAAACAAACCATAAACGAAAACAACATTTACAGAGAGCTAAAGCTGAAATGTAAATATATGTTCTGTCCAAATTTGTGAATAAATTGTCCACCTTCAGCCCCAGGCCAAGATGCATTGATTACAAAAAATACGAGTTTTTAAAGGGTTTAGAAAAGCTAACTGTCTTATCTTGTGGGATAAGATTAAATCTCCACAATGATCTACTGATTACAAAATAGAGGGGAATATAACCACTCCATATCACACTAAATCTCTAAAAACTAAAAAGAGTTTGTTCCTGTTTACACAAAAAATGAGCCACGGATATGGCTAATAAGCCCAAAAATGATTTATATCATTTGGTCACCATAAACTGCCAGATATCCTGAAAGAAAAAGATGAAATAAAGAAATTCAGATATACATTTAACCAATATTTTCCAAATTTCGAATAAGAATAGACTGGCTACAGAATCTGCTGATTCTGTAGCTAGTCTTATTTTAGCAACAAAATCTAATTTATTCTATGAACAAGAATGTAACACAATTTAAGATAAAAACAAATCTTTACCTTTAACTGGAAAATCAATTCGATTCATAGGATCTCAGAATTGACCACTTCTGTTACACTCTCGACATTCTTTACTATTATGTTCCCAGTTGTTTTCAAACGTTTGCCTTGTCTCTGAACAATGGACTTTAGCCTATGATTTTCATCCGTTAGTGAGTCGACCTGATCAGTAAGGGTTTTGATTTGTGATTGTAAAATGGATATGTCTGTATAATATTTATCAATCCAGAACAAACAAATTTCACATTGTGAATCTGTGACAACCGTTTGAGAATACCCACGGTCGTGTGTCAGAACGTCTCCACTGTTGCCTATAGGTTTCTTATCAAACTTGATACCTGGAAATCCTTGACTGTGCTTCAGGCAGGGTGGCAAATTATCTACGAAATTGTAAGCCTGGTCGAGACCTGGTTTGAGGGAAGGAGGGTATTCTTCGGCCAAGAATCTCTCGATCTCTAAATCGGAGCTCTCATGGATCTCGATCGTTTTGATCGATCTCACATGAGAGTTTGGTTTATTTCGTAGTTTCCTTGAGATTAACCTACTTGCCCTTTTATTTTTAAACCCTAAATCGATGTCACCTTTAGATGGTTTGCACGTAGGCCTGTTTGCGTTCTTAGCAGAGGCGTTAGGATGGGCGTGTTGTTCATGGCTCCGCTCAACATCTTTTTGGTCGGGTATAGGCTCACTGAGGTGGCCATAAAACAGGCCTCTATAGATGAAAGAACCGCTCTGGCAGGGACTATGGTTTCCTCTATCACGGGTTTGTCAACCTCTACAGTGTTGGAGTTAATGAAACCATTTCGGGTTAGGAAGACATTCCAATCATCATTTTGTAACTTCAATTGATGTACCGACAGTGTCTTTATCAAACCGTGGTGAAACAGGCTGGAATTCAAACATTGTCTCTTATACCTTTTCGCCATTTTATATAGGCTTCTCCACAGGTAATAGGGAATATTTAACTGAAACCTGATGAAATTCATCAACAAACATATGTGATATAGGAAAACAAAACCAAAGCGACCCTCGCATGTCATGAATTGTCTCAGGATTGCTAGCAAACCATGCCACCGGGTTTTCAACAAGGACACATGCATACCTTTATCACAATATTTGATTTTCCTAGATGTGAAGAACATGCTCCACGGAACCTCCTCGACCTTGGCATTTTTTAACCATTTATGCCCGCTCAATGGAAGACCTATTGCTTGACCTAAAAATTCCTCTGTGACCTCGACCTGAATGTCTCCTACCTTGGCTCGACATCCATCAAAAGAAAGGTCAAATTCCCGAGCGGTTCGCAAGTTAAAACCTTGGAATTTCTCAAGAAAAACAAGCCAGCCTTGACCCTCAAGATCCTCCCTTGCATCATCACACAAGAGAAGGGTTTGCAAGCCATTGGGTTCAATCCTGACGACCGGGGCCATGGGGATTCAAAAAGCAGACAATAAAACACAGTGAGTATGGAAGGTTTCTAGGAGAAGACCAGAGCGATATTTCAGACCCAAAACTTATCAATACCCTAGCGCGTATGAATAGAGGTTCCTTAATACCAAATGATAGTAGTTTTGTGAAATGAATGCGAGGAGTACATGTGAAACCTGATACTTATCTCGAAGTGATGGGCTTATCGTTGTCGGACTTCCACCTCCCACAGGGTACAGGCCACGACTAGTTTCATTAAAACTTTATCATTGTGCAACAAGGTGGGTTTGGTTTCTAAAGTTCATGAGAGGAAAAATTCTGTAAACCAATATGTAGTGACAAGGATAGGCATGACCAAGAGCCACAAAATATATATCATGGTTTAAATTAAATCGATCCTTGGTGATTCAAATAACAACCCAAAGCATGCTTCACATTTGAGGAGTCAATAAAGAAGATGAGCTTCATAGCAGGAAACAAAAATCTTTATTAACAAAAACTGTGGAGCCATCTACCTTTCATAAGCTTTAAATAAAGCGGTAATACAATCATAGGTTTTAATGCTTCGTTCATGCTTTCAGTCATGAACGAAGCATGAAAACAAAAACCCTAGGAATAACTGAAAGATCACATTTGTAGTTTCAAAAATTGCTTATGAAGAGCAATAATCATATGACCTCAGGTAGGCAGCTACATAATTTATTATTTGATGCTTTCAAAAGTTGAAAATATGTAGGGCTACCAACATGTCATTGATGGGCATAGAAAGGAAAAGTAAGGCTCCATAGCCTTGAAGGTAGAGATGTGTAGTCAGTTGCAAAGTTTGAGGTGAAAGAGAACAAAGAACTTAAGAGGTTGTGTGTGAATGATATCTATGTGTCAAGCATAGGAGTTCAAGGGAAGGATTTGTTAGATATGAATTATATACTTGTCTAAAGGTACTCAGTGAAAGAAATCCACTTCTGATATCAGAGTTCACAATGGAAGCAGGATGCCAATGCAAAGAAATTGGAGATATAAAAATGAATGCTCTTTCACTTGAAAAATTTCACTGAATGAAAATAGACTTCTAGTGGGAATGGTATTAAGTGTGAAAGGTATGGTTCCACAAGGAAATGTAAAGGAAGTAACTTAATGGACAACTAGGAGTAACAGTGTTTGATTCAAGAATGTTGTGGTAGTAAAGAAATGGAATGTCCTGAGCTACTTCATTCCAAGGTGTTGGAATGTTTCATAAAGGTAAATTTTGGATATGATTGCCTAGGAGAGGCTGCTCAAAATATAACACATTGGTTGGATTGCATAATGGCCAAGTGGAACTTGGATAGAAAGTGTTTATATGATGGAACAATAGTGCGGATGAGTAGAGTGAGAAAACACAAGTGAGAAAGGATCTGAAGGAATTCAAGGACAACCAACTACAACATGAATAAATAAATAAATAAGTGAATTGAAATAGAAATCTACTAGAGTGCATGAGGCATGCAATGAACTTAAAATGCATATGCATTAGTAGGCATGCTGACAGTGAATGCTTGGTGCATATGAATGTGTAATTATGCATGTGCACATGCTTGGATATGCATATAACATGCTTGCGAACTTAGAATAACATGATATTATGAAATAATGATGTTATGAAAATTGATTATGACTATGATGGATTATGTATTTAGAAAAAATGATATAGCATGGCTAAAGATGTGGACGTTTTTGTTGGTTATGATTTCCATCTATGTGAAGACCCATGAGGGTGGTAGGAATGGTGATCAAAATGATGAAGGAGGAATTTTGTGAGCTTCTACAAATATCAACTGATCATATATCAACAACTAGGTTGATAACAACCATGCAAAAACACATTTAGTCTCTTTTGTTGCATATATGTTGAAGGGAATTGAGGTAAGAAATTCCCTTAGTTAATTTTTCAATATTTAAATTGATATGTAATGGCCAAAGGCCTAGAGTATGTAAATGTTGTTGATGCTAGAATGCATTTAGATAAAATGTTAGTTGCATATTGTGTTATGATTGGTTATGGGATCATAACCAGGTCAAGTCAAGAGACATACTCTTGATATAACAATAAATATTCATAGAGTTAGTCATGTGTGAGACCATGAGATGGTTGGATATGGAAGGGATATACCGCTATGTTAGTGATCAATGGTATCTACTGTATAGTTTATGTTTGGACTGCAACCTTTTTGCCGAAACTGAAGAGAACTTAAGAATTATATTCTTGGTGTTGTGTTTGTGTTGAAAAGGAAGGAATCCAAATAGTCAGGCAAACAGTAGGAAGTTTGTGGATGATGTGTTGAGGCATTGGCCAGACCTTCCAACTCACCTTAGATGCATGACATAGTTATGTGGTATTATCTAGTCAATGCATGGATGCATTGTGTAGTTGTGTCCATGGGTATTGGCACATCAATTGTTATTTTATTTAGTAATTAATTGTTGCATTGTTAAAAGCATGTGGTGCTGAAAATACATAATGATGGACAATTGCATTATATTTACTATGAATACTAGTTGAAGGTGATTGTATTGTTGTTTGTTACAATTCTGAGATCACTTTTTGGAACTATTAAAAATGTTACAAGTGGTATTACAAGAATTATTGAATGCATTTTGGTGAATGCATGTATATATTATATAAAATAGAAATGGTTATGATAACAACTGAAATTATGCGAGTATTGCTAACTCATGAAGTTGAAAAAACTTCAGGAGTTGTTAGATTCTACAATAAGAAAGTTGCAGGTTAAAGTAGTTACATAATGATAAATTATGGAAAAGCTCTATCAAGGGAACAAAGTGATAGAAATATTGATATCTAGAAGAAAGAAAATATTGGTTGATAATACA
>SNQJ01S0080665.1:47119-77750 GCA_010110895.2 Picea sitchensis | reverse complement strand
CAATTAGCCAAAAATGATTATTCAATCACAGAAAACAAACATAGGCTCACCAAACCATGTCCTCAATCAATGAGGGCTTCAAGCTCCCTGGAGCTTGCTGAAACTTCAATGGTGAAAAACTTGTAGAAGAAGTCTTCAAATGGCCTTGAAAATAGCACCAATGGATCCAACACGTCCAAAAACCCCTAGCTGGGCTTTTACGACACCTCAATCGGCCAAAAGATGAAGAAGTTAGGCCTCCTCCATTTTCCTCCTTCCACTTTGCTGGAACTGGTTCGCCAAAACGCACCTCTGTGTGCATGAACAAAGAACACACTCCAAAACGCGCATTAAAACCTGGCACCGAGTGGTTCTGAAAAATGGTCCAAACTGTAGGACGGTTAGGGCGCCTCCAGCCCCTAACCGCCAAGCACTCGGGCACGTGAGCCATCCATACGACCTCGCGCTATTGCAAAGTGGGGGCTTCGTTCATAAGGCAAATGGTTGAATGACATGTGGCGGGTGGTTTGAACCGTTCAAACCACAATATAACCACACTTCGTTTATAACCGCGCACAATAAACATTAACACGCACGGTTACATGCGTTACAATGGAACCACATTAAAAACCACGCGCACATACAGTCATATGGTAGTGTTTGTAATAGTGCACGGGCTATGTTACAAAACCCCCGCGCAAACATTCGGGTCATATGTCGGGCTATATGGTCGTATGGGTATTACAATAGAACCTCGGGTCGGGGCTAAGCCCCGGCCCGACCCCCCACCATTTATAACAAAATGCAAACATAAATATAGTTTAAACCATTCATATATTAAGAAACAATAATTGGCGCGTTGGTTGGCTAGACTTTGTTAAAACGTTGCATAGTCGGGAGGTCCGACGTTCGAATCCATCCGGCGACATACAAAACTTTTGTATGCAAACCCAATAACCAATAAACGAGGGACACGTGGCGCCCCTGGATTGGGCCACGTGCCCTCATACCATTTGCTGTCAACAAGACACGTGTCGCTCTATGATTCGCCAACCCTCAACCAATGAATGTGTGCCACATCATCGCCACGCATGCTGCTGATGTCATCCGACACGTAGGATGCTGACATCATCCTATGCCACGTGTCACCCTTCTAGTGGTGACACGTGTCACCTCCGAATTGGTCCAACCGTACGCCCAAAAAGCCAAAACTGCCTGACACGCGTCATCACCTGGAGCCGCCACGTGTCCTGTACGGACTGTATGGACCTGCCACGTATGCTGTACGGACCGGCCACGTGTCCTGTACGGACCGTACAGACAGGTATAGTCAGCATCCAAAATTTTTCCCTATTTGGCTTGGCGAACAGATCGCGATATCTTCACCATACGGACTCCGTTTGAGAAAGTAAATATACCGTCGGAATCAGGAAGACGAGATGGACGCAATGGTACCATTTTCATCACATTCTGAGCACTTTGAAATTTGAGCAAAATTTTGCCCCCTGGTCCAGATTTTGATCAGAATCTGAGATCATCTCAGAAGCAATTTTTTGGAGTAGCGTGGCTAGCCTGTGGGTGGTTGGGTACGTTACAGATTGTATCGTGCCTAGCCTGTGCATGGATGGCTACATTACATGTGACAAGTTGTGGAGCTTAGTTTGATCTTGTCAGCCTCAAATGTAATGTGCACAATGCTATAAACTTGATGGAGAATAATAAAAGAACGAAGGAAGACAAATCTTTGTGGACGTAGTCCAGGGGGGTGAACCATGGTAAATTTTTTGTCTTTGTGTGGAATGTTATGTTGACGAATCAATTTGTTAGAATTAAAATGAAGTGCATAGTAAGGTGATAGCATACTTACTACAGAATGAATCTTAATGAATGTAACTGATTACATAATGGTAGATCTGGATATAATGTTGTATTAGAATAATAGATCTGATGTATGTTGAGGTAGAAATAATGTATATCATACCCATAGTGTCCTCCCTTCCAAGATTTCATACATGATCTGGTTCATGAAGTCACCCATAAGCCATCTCGGGTGAGACTGCATTTTGCACTCTGTGTGCAGTTTTTCCTTCTAGTCTCTAGAAGGGAATGGTTTGCAAGTTTTTGTTGGAAACCTAAAGTAGAGCCTGGGTCAACCTCCTAATGTCCNCAGCTGGAACCTAGAAGAACAGACTGGAAGGGACTCGCTGAGAAGGATAATGAAGAGAATGAAATACTAGAAGGGGATGTTTAGACCATGGCACCCCACTAAACAAGAGATTGAATGATGGTTGATAACAAAAGAGCTAGAGTTTGCACATAAATACAATAGAAACCCTAAGTATACACCGCGCCAATATTTGGAGAGGTATGTATTCAGTGATCTTCATGAGGCACTGTAAAATCATATATTGTTGTAGAACACAAATTTTTGAAGGGTCCAAGAGGAAGGTACATTAGATCAATCTATACCTCAATCAAAATTTTGCTGCATGATAAAGGCGTGATGACAATGGAGTTAGACAACTAAATAACTCTGTGTGCATGGGGAGACTGGGGGAAACACTAAGGACGATTTGAGACAATGAAAAGGAATTGGAAGAAGGTATCGGATTGAGGAAATATTGTGCACCACATATGAGAGAAAAACTAGAGGTCAAGGATACAGTGTAGAAGAAGGCTCTCCATTCTAGATCAGAATTAGTGTGGAACCCATTACCCCATATGCGACTAAGACATCAGAAAAGAGAGAATTTTTTCGACAACCAACAATCAGTAGTAGAAGGATTCTAGTAGGACAAGGGACCAATGTAAATTCAAGTACAATTTCAACTAGCAGTAGTCAATTATCTACACCGCGCAGAGGTGGTACAACAAATTTTACAATGGCAGGAGCATATTCAACTATTCAGTTACCAGAGTTTCATGGAGAAGGGTCAAAGGACCCAGAGAAACATTTATTTATTTGTGAAAATATTTTGGAAGCTAAACAGATCACGGATGAAGATACAAAAGTGGCTCATCTTGAAATTACATTCAGAAACTATGCACTAGACTGGTTTATGAGCCTAGCAGTGAACAATCCATAAGGAGCACCTACAACTGTCACAAAGGTAAAGAAGTAACTAATCAATGAATTCCAGCGACCAATTTCAGAATATCGAACAAATCTAGGAGAAGACGATTTGGGAAATCGATCAGAATTTCAAATCGGTTTGGGAAATATCCCATAAAAGACATGAAACATAGGAAACTATTTATAAAATCATTATTTCCACATTTTAAATATCCATTGAGGCAATAGACTTTCCAAACTCAGGTTGAGGCTCTGCAAGCATCCTTACAATTGGAAGAAAATTAGTATAAACATACAGATCCAACTGTAGAAGAGCTAAGAGCAGATCTCAATAATCCGACATTTAAGTTGAATCCAAACAAAGGCAAGGAAAAGAGGGAAATTGTCTGGTGCGCCTTTTGCAAAACAGGGGGACATCCCAAAAATGAGTGCCCAACATTTGAGCAGTACTTGGGAACAAGAATTCAAAATCCCTTACCCACAGGAGGAATATGGTGTGAAATATGTAAAACACATGGACATGATCCCTATCATTGTCCCATGATGCAAAAGTACCAAACAATGCCTAAGAGTACATTCTGCAATTTCTGCAAGTCCATAGGAAATGGGGATAAGGATTGTTGAACTTTGGAAATGATGAAGGAAAGGAACTCATATGCTTATAGGATGCAGGTTGAGCTAATGACATGACAACCTACGCGACATTATAATAACGCACAATAGTTTACAACACCACCACAATATAATCAAGTACCACAGTATAATACACCGTGCATAGACAATCAAGGCAACATATGAGGATTCATAGGAGGAGGACGTGGAAGAGGAAGATTTGGAAGAGGTAGAGGACCAGTAACATGTCACAATTTTCAGCAACCTGGATGTTATGCAAGGGATTGTCCACTGCCTCCAACAACATGTATGTACTCTCGCGCAACAGACAATACTACAAAAGATTGTCCTGTACTTCTGACAAAGATACATGACAAAATGAACCAAAATAATCAAAATGTTCAATGGATTTCAGCAAAAACTAGAGATGATGGGGAAAATATCAATATAGTAACTCAAGAAGGAACCAAGACAGGAGAAGATGCACCAAATCAGAATCAAAACCAACATTAGTGGGTAAAAAACAATACAACACCACAACAACATTTTTATGTGCGTAAGAGAAAAGAGACCTTCAAGCAGGCCAGATAAGAAATCTTGCAGGAGAATATTGCTTCTACTTCAAATACATAACCATGATATGATGGACCAGTATATGATATGCCCAATCCATTTGATCATACCAGGAGAGATAAATCTTCAGAAAAGGTAAGTAATCTAAGAAACATTTTGGTGTCTTGATTGAAGTTATTGAATGATCAAACATCTCTACAAGTATTAGAAAGTTTTATAGAAAAATGTATTCATGAAGAAGAGATAAAAATAGAACAAAAGATAGTAAATCGTGTCCATAGGAAGATAAGAATAAATAGGGAGTTCAGACTCAATGAAAATATTGGAGACTTTAACATGGGTGATATTATATTAGAATTTGGATCTGAGGTAAATGTTCTTCCTAAGAAAACAAGGGAATGTGTAATGTTCCCCATCTCTTCATGAGGAGGTTTGGGAGAGACTCAATAGTCTAGTCATCCCCACTAGACTATAGTCTCATGCAGCATGGGGAAAAGTCAGCTAAACTCAAGTTTATAATTTAAAGTTGACTTAAAAAGGTAAAAAGGTAAAAAGTAACTCACTGGAGAAATAGAGCGCTTGAGGTTGAGTTAGGAGTTGAACCTAAGGGTTAACTTAACTCAACAAAGGAATATAAAGAGATATAAAGGAAATCCTAGGGCACACTTCTCATTCATATTGGATTAGATTTCATTTGGCTATTGGGCTCTTAAGCACACAGTTTTGAGGGTTTTGAGAATACAAACCCTAGAGAACAACTCAATGGTGAAAGATTCCACTCACCTTGTTCCAAGATTGGTCTTAGAGATGAAATACTCCACCCACACCATTCTACAGTATTCACAGGTACCATCATCTATTCAGGAGAGAAGCAGACCGTACCCTTGAGGGTTTTCCAGTAAGGGGCGCATCATTCCTTGAAGAGGAGTTCGATCTAGGTTATTGGCAGGGTTTATTGACATTCTAGCACCTGGGTATTTCTTGTAGGGCCTTCTCCATCAGATCTGGAGTGTTTTGAGAGGGTTACTCTTGCTATATTATTATCTGGAGCTTTGGTACATTTTTGAGAGGAGGAGGGCACAACTGTGATTCATATCTGTGCAGTTTGGAGGGGTTACACCTCAGATCTGACCCTGAGACTTCACCTAGTAGCTCATGGTGGACTGATCTCTCTTTCTAGAGAATTTCAGGGTATTTGGAGGCCTGCTTGATCAGGGCCAAATATTGAGCTTGACAGTCTTCAGGAGGGCGCAATATTACTTGAGGATTCATCAGTTTGGTGAAGCAAATCTTGGCATCTGAGTTTGAGACTTCAGAGAGGGATTCTACTTGCCCCAATCTATCTTTATGTGAAGTTTGGTGCTATTTGGAGATCTCCTTCAGCTAGGCCAAAATATTGGTCTTCTTAGCTCTACAACAGGACGTACCATCAACCAGGGCGGTTTGGACATTGACCATGGTTCTTCTTGTGTTGATATTCATTGTATATCCAACCTTTGGAGGCTTTCATCTCTTATCCGAAGCATTTTGTAGCAACTCATATATTATATATTGGAGCCATCTGATGTTATTCCAGATCCGCATCCTCTTTGTATCATGTTCTTTCTTTTCATAATAATAAAGGTCAGATCTATGCTATTTGGTTCCATATCTTGTGTACTGGTTAGATCTTGTATTTTCATTGATTATATCTCCAGATCTGTGCTTAATAACTGAATATAAACCCTAAGGCCGAAACTTAGGAGGAAAACCTGAAAACACACACATACAATTAAGTAAATCAGTGGTCAGTTAGTGTTCCAAGCGAAAAAATTGGCTTGGGAACATTACAGTGGTATCAAAGCTCTGATCCTCCCATTTTGTGAGGATTAGTGCATGCAAAAGTTCAGTGGCATTTATATGGGCAGAAGGAGGAAACAGACATGTGAGGTAGAGGCTGATATGGAAGGTTCAGGTGATGACAGTGAGCCACAGGGCTTAGCAACCTTGACACAGGAACTACGTAAGTCCATACTCTAGACAAAGAGTACATTGGTCACACACTTACAGGAAAGTCAGGAGGCAACACGCAGAAGTAAGAGTGAGTTGAGGGAAACCTTGGAAAAGGTATCTGCAAATCAGACTTTGATCTCATAGGTACTATTGGATATGACTCATGGAGGAAAGGGACTTGATAAATATACAAACAAAAAAGCCAATGGATCTCATGGAGGGAATATACATCAGCATGAATATGTTCCCAATCATCATTTTGAGGGAATCCATGGAGGTGGAGAATCACAGGGACATGAAGGTAGCCAGACCACTCTTAGGTCGTACTTGCCTTCATTTTTGGATGAACAACCACAACCCAACCACCCAGATGAGTTTGAGGGTTAGTTTGATCAGTATGTCAGGGAATACAACTCGCTCAGCCCATCAGTTCAAAGACAAATCACATTGGATCCATTTTGTGGATTGAAATTCAGAACCAAGCCCAGGCCGTACCACATGAACAATTATGAGCTAGAGCGTAGGGATGGGAAAATGGAGATCCCATACTTTGATGGTTCGACCAAGATGAATTCACAGGCATGGGTACAAAAACTAGACACTTACCTGCAGCTTAACCCTATGAGGGAGATGGATGCCATCAAGTTTTCCACCATGTACTTGGATGTCAAAGCTCATGAATGGTGGTACCATGGGTTGAACACACTTGGCCACAATCAGGTAGTGGCATACATCGAGTTTACTCATAGGCTCATTGACAGGTTTGACCAAGGGGATCTAGAGCTACATTTCAGGGAACTCACACAACTCACACAAACATGAGTACTGTAGGTGTATATTGAGGAGTTTCAGAGGCTAACAATCATGGTACAAGACATATCACAGTCTACACTCATGATGATTTTCACCAAGGGTTTGATGGAACCCTTAAAGGGTTGGGTTAAGGCTTTTAAGCCTACCAACTTGTAGGATTCTATATGGAGGACGAGAGACCTAGGCCCAGCTGCAAAACCAGAATTTGTGCCTAGACCACCTCTAAACACCGGAGGGAGAGACCAAAGACCTCCAATGAATCCAGGAGGAAGAGACCCTAGGAGGTTTGACAGGGGAAGAGGCAGGATGGATGAGAACACTAGAAGTGAATTTAGGACAAAAAAACTATGCAACACATGCAAAGAACCGTGGGACCCATCCCACAAGGGTATGGGCCGTGGAAATGATCATTATATTGAGGTAACATCTGACAATGAGGAAGATGAGGATTTCAGACACATCTAGAACATTAAGGTAGAGACCACCGAAACCGCAGAAGAGGAGGCTACAGGTCATGACAATGCAGAAGAGGAGAAAGATACGTTGGCATCTATCAGTGGGGTACCCAAGTTCAACACTTTCAGGATGAGAGGGTTATTACATATGCAAAAGGTTTTGGTGCTCATTGATGGAGGTGCTTCACACAATTTCATTGACTCAGCACTGCTACAAAGGAGGCACATACCCACAATTGAGTTTGAGGTATTCAAGGTGGAGGTAGCAGGAGGAAGCACCATGCCTTGCAAAAAGTACATTCCAGGGATGAAGCTTACACTGGGTAGGCATGATTTAGCACAAGAATTTTATGTAATGGACCTCCCTGATACAAATATAATCCTTGGAGTACAGTGGCTCATTACATTGGGGCCTATCACCACCAACTACAAGACTAAGGAGATGTCTTTCACAGAGGAGAGTGGGAGAAAGGTAGTTCTCAGAGGCATGCTAGGAAACACAGCCGGGGTAGTTACAACAAAGCGTATGGAGGCCATTTTCAGAAGAGAGGAGATTGTATATGATGTTGAGTGCAAGATTTTGGCACGTGTGGACAAGAAGGGGAAGGTTCACTATCCACCGAAGATTCAAAGGATCATTGACATACATAGTAAGGTGTTTGGACCCATTTCACCAGGAGTGCCACCAGATAGGGGATTTGAGCATATCATAGAGATGGAAGAGGGGGAAAAACCAGTCATCACTACCCCCTACCGGCACCCAAAGAAGTACAAGGACGAGATAGAAAAGGCCATCAAGGAACTATTAGACATGGGTCACATTAGACCAAGTTTCAGTCCTTTTCCCTCCTCAGTGGTACTGGTCAAGAAGAAGAATGGAACCATGCGCATGTGCATTGATTTCAGGGCACTAAAAAAAAAGACTATAAAAAATAGGTATCCCATTCCAAGGATTGATGAGCTATTGGATGAGCTCCATGGGGTTGTTTACTTCACAAAGATTGACTTGCGCTCTGGTTATCATCAGATCAAAATGAGGGAGGAAGACATCCCCAAAACTACCTTCAGGTGTCATTACGACCAATATGAATTCTTAGTGATGCCATTTGGATTGACCAATGCACCCGCCACATTTTAGTCATGCATGAATCATGTCTTCAACAAGCAGTTGAGGAAACATATTCTTGTGTTTTTTGATGACTTGCTAGTTTATAGCAAGACTTGGGAGGAACATCTTCAACACGTGGAACAAATCTTGACTATCATGGAGGATCAATCCTTGTATGCCAAGGAGTCCAAATGTGAATTTGGGATGACATAGGTCCTCTACTTAAGGCACATCATTGGAGTTAAAGGGGTGCAGGTGCATCAAGAGAAGATCCAAGCGATAGTTGATTGGCCCACACCTAAAATTCTTACATAATTGAGGGGATTTCTCAGTATTTGTAGTTATTACAAGAGATTCATCAAGGGATTCTCACAGCTTTGTGCACCCTTGACCAATTTGACTAAGAAAGGAGCTTTCAGGTGGAGTGAAGAGGCAAAATCTACATTCGACAAGATGAAAAAGGTAATGAGCACATGCCCGGTGTTAGCCTTGCTAGATTTCTGCCAATCCTTCACACTAGAGTGTGATGCCTCCGGAGAGGGAATTGGAGCCGTACTGATGCAGAGTAGGCATCCCCTTGGCTATGAGAGCCGAAAATTGAGGGGCGCTGAGCTTCTTTACACCATATATGATAAAGAGATGCTGGCTATCATGCATGCCTTAACCAAATTTAGGCAATACTTGGTAGGTGCAAGATTTGTGGTGAAATCAGATCACAACAGCCTTAAGTACTTCTTGGAACAGAAGGACTTAAATGAGAGGCAACAGAAGTGGGTCAACAAGATACAAGCCTATGACTTTGGCATTGAACTTGTCAAAGGGAAGAACAACATAGTTACAGATGCATTATCCCAGAGGCCATCAGTTTATGCCATGACCAATATCTCAGTTGACTGGAAGGCCCACCTCTTGGTAGAATACTCCAAGAACCATTTCACTTGTCAGTTGATGGATGGATAGATACAGGATGACAACTTCAGAGTCATAGATGAACTCATATATTAAAAGGGCTGAATTTTCTTGGTTCCTGAGTCAACCTTCAAGGCCAAGATACTACAGGCATGTCATGACTCACTGGTGGCAGGGCACCAAGGCATTGTCAAAACATACAGACAGGTGAGAGAATGATTTTCATGGAGGGGTCTCAAAGAATATGTAGTAAGACACATCAAAGAGTGCACTACTTGCAAGGAGAACAAGGATGAGCATACCCATCCTACAGGACTGTTACAACCTTTACCCATTCCAGAGCACAAATGGGAAAGTATCTCCATGGACTTCATCACACTATTGTCGAGGGCACAGGGGAAAGAATGTATTTTCATAGTGGTGGACATGTTGACTAAGTTTGTACATTTCTTCTCCATCGCCACAGACTTCAACGCAGCCCAGGTTGCAGATTTGTTCTTCATGGAGGTCTTCAGGCTGGACGGATTAACTAAGACCATTTTTAGCGATAGTGATAGCCGATTTATGAGCACTTTCTGGCAGGATCTATTCAGGTTGGTTGGTACGGATTTGACCCCTAGCACCAACTACCACATTCAGACTGATGGGAAGACCGAAATAGTCAACAAGTGGGTGGAAGGATACCCTGGAAATTACATAGCAGGGCAACAAAAGGCATGGGTTAGGTGGCTACACCTGGGGGAATACTGTTACAACACCACTTATCACATGTCCATTGGTATGACTCCATTCAGGGATTTGTACAGTTATGAATCTCTCTCTTTTGTAGAGATTGCCTTTGGTGATAGCAGAGCTCCGATGGTACAGGATTGGGTACAACAAATCCAAGACATACTTAGGGAATTGAAGGATCATCTTCAACGGGCACATAATCAATAGAAGGTCCAGGCGGACAAGCACTAGAGTGCACATTTGAGGTTGGTGACTTGGTCTACTTAAGGCTCCAACTGTACATGCATGATTCTATCAAAAGAAGTGGAGCATAAAATCTCTAACCCTGGTTTTTCAGACCCTACAGGATCAACAGGAAGGTAGGGGTCGTGGCTTATGAGCTTGATATTCCACAGGGTAGAAAAATTCACAACGTCTTCCATGTATCATGCTTGAAGAGGGCCATTGGCCAACACATCATGCCACTTGAGATACTGCCACCCTTAGATGAAGAGGGACCGTTGGTACTGTTGGAGCCGCCTTTTACAAGTTGTTGAAATGTGATTCTTGAAATCAAAAGTTTACCCTGACATGCGAAGTGGCGATAGCCGCTACAGTCCTAAGTCACCGTCACCTAACCATTAAGCGAGTCTATCAATTGTATTACCTCGTGCTATCGCGCTTCGGAAGTTGTTTCCAAACTCCGATATGCGAAGTCGTGAAACAGTTTTAAAATTTTACCCAGGTTAGTGTCAGGGGTAAGTCACTTTAAACCCTAGTTAAGTACTGTCAGGGTTTCACGTCTCGACGATCGCTCTCCCAAAAACTATACCTTCGTAGCCCCGAGTCACGAAGTCTTTATTTTTATTAATTAAGCATGGGTTAATTAAGAGCTTAAGTCAGATCACGTTTTTTAAACTAAATCACATCATCGCGATTTCAGGTTTTGGGGGCTCAAAGGGTAGGAGTGAATTCTCCCGATACGGCAAACGCCAAAAAAGGGGGATTAAAGACTAAAACAGGCTTAATTAAAGGAGCTAAGTAGGATTAATTGATGCATCAATGAAAACTTTAATACGCACCGTTTGTGGAGTAATTTTAAATGTTTTTTACGTTGATTCGTGCTATGACTTGTCAAACAATTATGGCATTTATTTGGACTACGACGAGGTGACAGATAGTAGGATCTCGCTTTTACTGCTAAATCTTTCTTTAAGCGATTTGACCATTTGGCTTGCAAGGACACCAAGGTTTTAAATGACTAAGATAAGGGGTTGTTTCATTATTTCAATTTTATTTCTATTTTGCGCGTAGAGCTTTTTTTCATCAGGATAACTTATGTCTGTATTTACAATTCTTACTACAGGTGATCTGCATACAAAATTCTCTTTCATGGCTCCACGAAAGGCGTTCAAGGGGGTTGCTGAAAGTTCAGGTCAGGGCTCCGATGCTATTTCCGATACTTCACCCCAGAGTATTAATACTGTCAAAACCTGGACATACATCTCCGACATTTTTCAGTCCGAATTGGTGAATTGTTCAGATGATTCCAACGATAATGAGAAGGATGATTTGGCTACCAGATACAAAATCCTCATTCAGTTAGAAATGCACAAAATAGCGGCAAGAACAGGGCTCCTCCCCTATTATGATATGATCATATGGGCGCTAGCCCATGTGGATATCCAGACCAGAACTGTCATCAGCGAGCAGAAGGTGACGATTGGGACTTTTAGACCAGAACATTTGCAGGCAATGTATCAACTATCACCCACACCAAACTTCGCACACAATGCTGAATTTCTGGAAGGTTTCAAGGAGAAGGAATGCGAGCAATATGGCAGAAACTTGTCCGATCTGATCAGGGAATGGGTTTTGCACCCCGCAAAATTCAGGGCGGATTCTAATGGAATTTATTTAGTCTCCTCCTTAGAGCCACCATTCAGGTATATAGCAATGATGGCATGTAGGTTGTATGGGAGGGAGGACACCACAATTTTTTTTCTCCCATGGGTGCCTCTGATTCATATAGTCACTGAAGGTCTTTCTTTCGACTAGGCCAAACTGTTGTCGGACAATTTAACTAGTCAAATTACCGAATATCAAGCGCAGAAGGTGAGTGAGAAAGAAACTTCGTTTTTCATGTCCACCTACATCATGGACGCCATTTGTTTCATGACACCTTTCCCTTTAATGAGATGGATCTGGACTCCATCTAGTACAGAGCCTATCCATGTCTACCACTCTAAGCTTTGGGAGGATAAGGCCAAAGAAATTATCTATGAGATCTTCAACTGGGTAATGGTGCCACTGCATGTCACCATTTTTGGCCAGCCGCCTCCTAGGATATCAGATAGTGTTGCGACTAGCCTAAGCAGCGTGGAAAATTGGTATCTAGAGGCAAAATTTTCGTATATCAGGGTTTTCGGCACCTCGGTCCCTCCATATGCCCTCCCGCTATTCCCACCAGATAAGCTATTGTGCCGTGAGATCGCCAGACAGTCTGTGCTCGGCGGAATAAGAAAGGAGCTCAAAGGAGTATCAAAAAAGGTATGGCCACCCTTCCCTATTCGTATCGGTGCATATTCCTTGTTAGATTTTGGCCACGCCAAAGCCGAGGCTGTGGCTTTGGAAGAAATGAAGCTGGTAGACATTGAGTTTAAGAAGCATGACCCTAGTAAGGTTGTGAGAAATCACCTGGCAAGTTGCGGCCTGAAGAGGTATGAACACGAGGATTCCCTGCATGATGAAATATTCCAGGGCGCGAGGTCCTTCGCGGAAGTCGTAAGTCGAATTCAAGCCTTGCCACTTGGAGACATGGCTGAATTTTTGAAATTTCGGAAACACCGACAGAGTTGTCTCCCCCAGATTTTACAGGGTGAAGCCCCAGAGCTTCCAGTTACAAAGCAGACGGGAGCCAAAAGTGCAAAGGACTCGAGTCCTAGCAGGGAGAAGGACCAAGGGAAAACCAAGGAGGCTGGAACCTTAGAGCTAGGAGCCGAAGTTCCCCAGAAGCAGGAAGGAAAACCCGAAAAGGGCGTGCCGAATGAGCCAGTTACAGAAGTCACCCCGAAACAAACATCCAAGCAAATCGGTAGTCCGATTGCTATTGTCACACCCTTGCAGTTCACAAAGGGGAATCTTAACAAGGGATGGATTTTCAATGAAGAACTGACGCCTATTTCTATAGAGGAGCTGCCTCCCAATGAATTTTTCTTTGACAAGAAAAGAAAGGCCATGGTAAGGCAAGGATTTTATCAAAAAGAGGGCACAATAGATAAAAAATTTAAAATCATGATAGATGGGAAGGCCACGAAAGAGGAAAAAATTGCAGAGGAGATAGCCGGGATGCTAGGGGATTATGCTACAACCAATTAGTACTCAGTTGGGACTTTGACGGCCCAGTTGAAACAAAAGAACCTCCTGATCAGTAAATTGGAAGCTAAGGTAGCTACTGCCGAAGCGAATGTCAGGGACGAGATAAGCAGGAGCCTTGAGGAAGCCCGAACAATCGACCTGCATGAAATCGAGAAGCTCAGGTCCGACCTCGAGCAGGTGCGCCAGTCGACGCAAACTAGCCAAACACAGGTAAGCCAGCAGGGGCAACAAATTATAGAGTTGCAGTCAAAATTGGAGGTGGTCGAGAAATAGGTTGTAGACATAGAAATGTTCAGATCCCAGGCCGCCGAAATCCGACATAAGGTACTTACGGCTCAACAAAACTTGCTGGCAAAGGTGAGAACCATTAAAAACCATTTCCGGACGATAGAGCAGATGTTAGAGAACATTTCTTTGAGAGAAAGAGAAGCCGAGGCAACACAGATCACTTTCCAAGACACTGTTATAGCTACAACGAAGATAGAGATGGTCAACACCTCAAAATTATCCATCGCGGAACAAACCAGAGGTAATATCCTGCTGAAGGTCTGGGAGCAGAACATATCAGAAAGCAGGGGGAGAGCTAACGAAGTGAAGAATTTTTGTGAGGAAACGTTCTCTTTATTAAGTAAAGGTTTGTTGGATCTTGATAAGGAGAGCAGTGCTGGGACACTGGGCAAAATCAATATAGCTAAACATCTATTGGATATCAAAGAAAACATGGAGGAGCAGCAAGTGGAGATATCCCAGATCAGCTAGGTTGATATGACCCAAAGGGACAAGTGGCTAGTACAACCAAATTTACAATTATGCTCCATCATCGCAGAGGACCGACAAGTGGGAAAGAGTTTACCACAGCCGGTGAAGAATTGTTACACTCTTGAATCAAGCGACCAAGCAGAGCCTTCCAGGTTGATAGCCCAGTTGGTGGAGAGGTGCATCACTTGCACCGAGCAGGAGAAAGGGCAGGCTTCTGGTGTCAAATAATGACAGATGTCTGCCTATTCTATTTTTAGAAACCAAAGAGTAAGGAAAGGAAGGTGCTCTACCCCTAGGAAGGAGGACAAAGACAAAGAAGTGAAACACATAAATTTCCCATTTTGTAACCGAATACTTCTGGAACGATTGAGATGCTAGCGTTTAGAAGTTTGTATAAATATGCATTTTGAAGTGAGAATAGGGGCTGGACCTTTCTTGGCTGATTGTAATAGAGACTTTAGCCCTTTTGGAAATTAATACAAAGCAATCCGAAGATTCCTGATTCCGTGAAGACTGAGTTATGAGTTTTGTTTTCTCTGTTATCTTATATTAAGTTTCATTTCACATATATATTTATGATGAATGCTTACTACAATTTAGTGCAACTTCTACTGTGGTGACCAACTTTCAATCGTCTAATCGCTTGCAGTTTTTCCTCTGTATCGGCTATCAGCAGGTACACGACCTATGAACTTTTTAGATCTCTATATTTTATGCTTCGTCAGATTACTTCTTGCTTTTTTCTTCTTCTATTTACAGGGCGAGATTCTCCCTTGATAGGAGCCTCACATTGTCGACTGCTTAATGTTTTCTCACATTTCATACATGATTCTTTAAAAAGTTAACTCAGTTACGGGAGAAGGCCTTTGGTTTGTGTTCTATCTTTAACATCAGATTTTGAAAGTTCTCTTTTATACGGTTAAAGAAAAAGTTGAAGTGGCATTTTAAACCTCGAACTTTCTTTTCATTTTATGTTCGTCCATGACTGTGCCCTTTGCAAGACAACCCAACATCGAACCCGGCCTATCGGATCAAACCAACATCACTTTGAACCTATTCGACACCATACTTAAAACCGCCATCACTCGGGTTGAACTCAAATGTTCATGGGACACAATTGAACAGGATATAAGCATCCAAGAACATTTGGAAGCGAGACAGAGACAACTTAGAAATCAACCTTAGCTTCCCTTTTCCCGAAGGTTGATTTTTCCCCTTTTTATCTTTTACTCACTTTCAGATGCCTAGACCCTATACTTTTTAGCCTTAAGTACAGACTCTGGAACAATAGGTACTAATACCAGAGGAAATACTGGAGGTTTGGGAGAAGAAACTATGAAGGAGAAGCATCAGGGAATACGTAGTCAAGTGGAAGGATCTGCCTACTGAGGGTGCCACATGGGAGAATGAACATGTGTTACAGGAGACATGCTCAAAATTGCTTGTGGGCAAGCAATTTATAGCAGGGGAGACTGTAATGTCCCCCACCTCTTGATGAAGAGGTTTGGGAGAGACTTAATAGTCTATTCATCCCCAGTAGACTATAGTCTCATGTAGCATGGGGAAACGTCAGCTAAACTCAAGGTTAGAATTTAAAGTTGACTTAAAAAGGTAAAAAGTTAATAAGTAACTCACTGGAGGAATAGAGCGCTTTAGGTTGAATTAGGATTTGAACCTAAGGGTTAACTTAACTCAACAGAGGAATATAAAGAGGTATAAAGAGGTATAAAGGAAAGCCTAGGGTGCACCTCTCATTAATCTTGGATTATATTGCATTTGGATATTGGGCTCTTGAGCACATAGTTTTAAGGGTTTTGAGAATACAAACCTAGAGAACAACTCATAGGTGAAAGATTCCACTCACCTTGTTCCAAGCTTGGTCTCGGGGATGAAATACTCCACCCACACCATTCTACAATATTCACAGCTACCATCATCTATTCAAGAGAGAAACAGGTCGCACCCTTGAGGGTTTTCCAACAAGGGGCGCATCATTCCTTGGAAAGGAGTTCGATCCAGGTTATTGGCAGGGTTTATTGACATTCTAGCACCTGGGGATTTCTTCTAGGGCCTTGTCCATCAGATCTAGAGTGTTTTGAGAGGGTTACTCTTTCTATATTATTATCTGGAGCTTTGGTACATTTTTGAGAGGAGGAGGGTGCAATTGTGATTCATATCTGTGCAGTTTGGAGGGGTTACACCTCACATATGACCCTGAGATTTCACCTAGTAGCTTGTGGTGGCCTGATCTTTCTTTCTAGAGAATTTCAGGGTATTTGGAGGCCTCCTTCATCAGGGATGAAATATTGAGCTTGACAATCTTTAGGAGGGCACAGTCTTACATGAGGATTCATTCGTTTGGTGAAGCAAATCTTGGCATATGAGTTTGAGACTTCAGAGAGGGCTTCTACTTGCCCCAATCTATATTTTTGTGGAGTTTGGTGCTATTTTGAGATCTCCTTCAGTTTGGTCGAAATATTGGTCTTCTTCGCTCTGTAGCAGGACATACCATCAGCCAGGGGGGTTTGGACATCGACCCTAATTCTTCTTGTGTTGATATTCATTGTATATCTAGCATTTGGAGGCTTCCATCTCTTATCAGGAGCATTTTGTAGCAGCTCATATATTATCTATTGGATCCATCTGATGTTATTCTAGATCTGCATCCTCTTTGTATCAGGTTCTTTCTTTTCATAATAATAAAGGTCAGATCTATGCTATTTGGTTCCATATCTTGTGTACTGGTTAGATCTTGTATTTCCATTGATTATGTCTTCAGATCTATGCTTAATAACTGAACATAAACCCTAAGGATGAAACTTAAGAGGCCAACCTCTAAACACACACATACAAACAAGTAAATCAGTGTCCAGTTAGTGTTCCAAGCGAAAAAATTGGCTTGGGAACATTCTAGTGGTATCATAGTTCTGATCCTCCCATCCTGTGAGGATTAGTGCATGTAGAAGTTCAGTGGCATTTATATGGGAAGAAGGAGGAAACTGGGAAGTGAGACAGAGGCTGATATGGAAGGTTCAGGTGATGACAGTGAGCCACAAAGCTTAGCAACCTTGACACAGGAACTACGTAAGTCCCTACTCTAGACAGAGAGTACACTGGTCACACACTTACAGGAAAGTCAGGAGGCAACACGCAGAAGTCAGAGCGAGTTGAGGTAAACCTTGGAAAAGGAATCTGCAAATCAGAATTTGATATCACAGGTACTATTGGATATGACTCATGGAGGAAAGGGACATGATAAATATGCAAATAGAGAAGCCAATGGATCTCATGGAGGGAATAGACATCGACATGAATATGTTCCCTATCATCATTATGAGGGAAGCCATGGAGGGGGAGCATCACAGGGACAAGCAGGTAGGTGGACCAGTCCTAGGCCGTACTTTCCTTCATTTTTGGATGAACAACCACAGCCCAATCACCCAGATGAGTTTGAGGATTAGTTTGATCAGTATGTCAGGGAATACAAGTCGCTCAACCCACTAGTTCAAAGAAAAATCACATTGGATCAGTTTTTTGGATTGAAATTGAGAAGTAAGCGCAGGCTGTGCCATAGGAACAATTATGAGATAGAGTGTAGGGCTGAGAAAATGGAGATCCCATACTTTGATGGTTCGATGAAGATGACTGCACAGGCGTGGGTACAAAAACTAGACACTTACTTGCAGCTTAAACCTATGAGGGAGATGGATGCCATCAAGTTTTCCACCATGTACTTGGATGGAAAAGCTCATGACTGGTGGTACCATGGGTCGACCACACTTGGACACAATCAGATAGTGGCATACACCAAGTTTACTCAGAGGCTCATTGACAGGTTTTACCAGGGGGATCTAGAGATACATTTCAGGGAACTCACACAACTCAGACAGACAGGAGCACCGCTAGTGTATATTGAGGAGTCTCAGAGGCTAGTAGTCATGGTACAAGACGTATCACAGTCTAGACTCATGATGATTTTCATCGAGGGTTTGATGTAACCCTTAAAGGGTTGGGTTAAGGCTTTTAAGCCTACCAACTTGCAGGATGTTATATGGAGGACGAGAGACCTAGGCCCAACTGCAAAACTGAAATTTGTGCCTAGACCACCTCTAAACACTGGAGGGAGAGACCAAAGACCTCCAATGAATCTAGGAGGAAGATACCCTAGGGGGTTTGAAAGGGCAAGAGGTAGGATGGATGAGAACACTAGAAGAGAATTGAGGAGAAAGAAGCTATGCCACACATGCAAAGAACCGTGGGACCCATCCCACAAGTATATGGGTCATGGTAAGGCTCATTATATTGAGGTAACATCTGACAATGAGGAAGATGAAGATTTTAGACACATCTAGAACATTGAGGCAGACACCACCAAAACTACAGAAGAGGAGGCTACAGGTCACGACAGTGCAACACAGGAGAAAGCTGCATTGGCATCTATCAATGGGGTACCCAAGTTCAACACTTTCAGGATGAGAGGGGTATTACAGGGGTAGAAGGTTTCAATGCTCATTGATGAAGGTGCTTCACACAATTTCATTGACTCAACACTGTTACAGAGGAGGCACATACCCACAGTTGAGTTTGAGGGATTCAAGGTGGAGGTTGCAGGAGGAAGCACCATGTCTTGCAACAAGTACATTCCAGGGATGAAGCTTACACTGGGTAGGCATGATTTGGCACAAGAATTTTATGTAATAGACCTCCTTGATACAAATATAATCCTTGGAGTACAGTGGCTCAGTACGTTGGGGCCTATCACCACCAACTACAAGACTATGGAGATGTATTTCACAAAGGAGAGTGGGAGAAAGGTAGTTCTTAGAGGCATGTCAGGTAACATAGCCAGGGTAGTTACAACAAAGCGTATGGAGGCCATTTTCAGGAGAGAGGATATTGTATATGATGTTGAGTGCAATATTTCGACATGTGCGGACAAGAAGGGAAAGGTTCACTATGCACTAAAGATTCAGAGGATCATTGACAAACACAGTAAGGTGTTTGGAACCATTCCACCAGGAGTGCCACCAGATAGGGGATTTGAGCATATCATAGAGATGGAAAAGGGGGGTAAACCAATCATCACTACCCCCTACCGACACCCAAAGAAGTAGAAGGATGAGATAGAAAAAGCCATCAAGGAACTATTAGACATGGGTCACATTAGACTAAGTTACAATCCTTTTGCCTCCTCAGTGGTACTGGTCAAGAAGAAGGATGGAACCATGCACATTTGCATTGATTTTAGCGAACTAAACAAAAAGTCTATAAAAAATAGGTATCCCATTCTGAGGATTTATGAGCTATTGGACGAGATCCATGGGGCTATTTACTTCAAAAAGATTGACTTGGGCTGTAGTTATCATCAGATCAAAATGAGGGAGGAAGACATCCCCAAAATTTCCTTTAGGTGTCATTACGACCACTATGAGTTCTTAGTGATGCCATTTGGATTGACCAATGCACCCGCCACATTTCAGTCATGCATGAATCGTGTCTTCAACAAGCAGTTGAGGAAACATCTTCTTGTGTTTTTTGATGACTTTCTAGTCTATAGCAAGACTTGGGAGGAACATCTTCAACATGTGGAACAGATCTTGACTATCATGGATGATCAATCCTTGTATGCCAAGGAGTCCAAATGTGAATTTGTGATGACAAAGGTCCTCTACTTAGGGCACATCATTGGAGTTAAAGGGGTACAGGTGCATCAAGAGAAGATCCAAGCGATAGTTGATTGGCCCACACCTAAAACTCTTACATAATTGAGGGGATTTATCGGTATTTGCAGTTATTATAGAGGATTCGCCAAGGGGTTCTCATAGCTTTGTGAACCCTTGACCGATTTGACTTAGAAAGGAGCTTTCAGGTGGATTGAAGAGGCACGATCTACATTAGACAAGATGAAAAAGGTAATGAGCACATGCCCGGTGTTAGCCTTGCCAGATTTCAACCAACCCTTCACACTAGAGTGTGATGCCTCCGGAGAGGGCATTGGAGCCATACTGATGTAGAGTAGGCATCCCCTTGCCTATGAGAGCCAAAAATTGAGGGGCCTTGAGTTTCTTTACACCATCTACGATAAAGAGATGCTGGTTATCATGCACGCCTTGGCCAAATTCAGTCAATACTTGGTAAGTGCAATATTTTTGGTGAAATAAGATCACAACAGCCTTAAGTACTTCTTGGAATAGAAGGAATTAAATGAGAGGCAACAAAAGTGGGTCAACAAGATACAGGCCTATGACTTTGACATTGAACTTTTCAAAGGGAAGAACAACATAGTTGCATATGGATTATAGAGATTGCCTTTGGTGATAACAGAGCTTCGATGGTACAAGATTGGGTACAACAGAGCCAAGACATACTCATGGAATTGAAGGATCATCTTCAACGGGCACAGAATCAAAAAAAGGTCAAGGCGGACATGCATAGGGTAGAGCACACATTTGAGGTTGGTGACTTGGTATACTTAAGGCTCCAACTGTACAGGCATGATTATATCAAAAGAAGCGGAGTAGAAAAGCTCCAACCTCGGTTTTTTGGACCCTACAGGATCAACAAGAAGGTAGGGGCCATGGCTTATGAGCTTGAGCTTCCACAGGGAAGCAAAATTCACAACGTCTTCCATGTATCATGCTTGAAGAGGGCCATTGGACAACATATCACGCCACTTGAGATACTGCCACCCTTAGATGAAGAGGGACAGTTGGTACTAATACCAGAGAAAATATTAGAGGTTCGGGAGAAGAAACTATGGAGGAGAAGCATCAGGGAATACTTAGTGAAGTGGAAGGATCTGCCTATTGAGGATGCCACGTGGGTGAATGGATAGGTGTTATAGGAGATAGACTCAGAATTGCTTGTGGGCAAGCAATTTATAGCAGGGGAGACTGTAATGTCCCCCACCTCTTAATGAAGAGGTTTGGGAGAGACTTAGTAGTCTAGTCATTCCCACTAGACTATAGTCTCATGCAACATGGGGAGAAGTCAGCTAAACTCAAGGTTATAATTTAAAGTTGACTTAAAAAGGTAAAAAGTTAAAAATTAACTCACTGGAGGAATAGAGCACTTGAGGTTGAGTTAGGAGTTGAACCTAAGGGTTAACTTAACTCAACAGAGGAATAGAAAGAGGTATAAAGGAAATCCTAGGGCGCACCTCTCATTCATCTTGGATTATATGGCATTTGGCTATTGGGATCTTGAGCACACAGTTTTGAGGGTTTTGAGAATACAAACCCTAGAGAACAACTCAGTGGTGAAAGATTCCACTCACCTTGTTCCAAGCTTGGTCACGGGGATGAAATACTCCACCCACACCATTCTATAGTATTCATAGTACCATCATCTATTCAGGAGAGCAACAGGCTGTGCCCTTGAGGGTTTTCCAGCAAAGGGCACATCATTCCTTGGAGAGGAGTTTGATCCAGGTTATTGGTAAGGTTTATTGAGATTCTATCACCTGGGTATTTCTTGCAGGGATTTGTCCATCAGATCTGGAGTGTTTTGAGAGGGTTACTCTTGCTATATTATTATCTGGAGCTTTAGTACATCTTTTAAAGGAGGAGGGCACAACCGTGATATAGATCTGTGCAATTTGGAGGGTTTACACCTCAGATCTGACCCTGAGACTTCACCTAGTAGCTTGTGGTGGCCCGATCTCTCTTTCTAGAGAATTTTAGGGTATTTGGAGGCCTCCTTCACTAGGGCCGAAATATTGATCTTGAAAGTCTTCAGGAGGGCGCAGTGTTACTTGAGGATTCATCGGTTTGGTGAAGCAGATCTTGGCATCTGAGTTTGAGACTTCAGAGAGGGATTATACATGCCCCGATCTATATTTTTGTGGAGTTTGGTGCTATTTGGAGATCTCCTTCAGCTGGGCCGAAATATTGGTCTTCTTAGCTCTACAGCAGGACGTACCATCAACCAGGAGGGTTTGGACAACCCTGGTTCTTCTTGTGTTGATATTCATTGTATATCCAGCCTTTGGAGGCTTGCATCTCTTATCATGAGCATTTTGTAGCAGCTCATATATTATCTATTGGAGCCATTTGATGTTATTCCAGATCTGCATCCTCTTTGTATCAGGTTCTTGATTTTCATAATAATAAAGGTTAGATCTATGCTATTTGGTTCCATATCTTGTGTACTGGTTAGATCTTGTATTTCTATTGATTATATCTTTAGATCTGTGCTTAATAACTAAATATAAACCCTAAGTATGAAACTTAAGAGGCCAACTTGCAAAAACACACATACAAACAAGTAAATCAATGGTCAGTTAGTGTTCCAAGTGAAAAAATTGGCTTGGGAACATTATAGAATGCATTGGGGAACCTACACTGGGTTATTCACCTATTCAACTAAAACTAGAAAACCAACATAAAGTGATACCAATTGGTCGATTGAAAGGGATTCCATTGGATTTAGATGGTGTGCACAATATGGAAGACTTTGAGGTAATTGATATAGTGGATAATACTACACCTTATCCATCATTGTTGGGATTGGATTGGGAATTTGACAATCAAGCTATCATCAACTTAAAGACATGGAAAATGATTTTTGAATTAGAAGAGTATAGAGTCATAGCACCATTAGATCCTTGAGAAGGTGGAAGATATGTTGAACCAACGACAAAAAACTTCATCACAGAAGAGATAAACTAGTTCTATAGAACTACCACGCGTGAGGAAGATTACATTAAACCAACAATAGATGGAATGCTTAGCTAGAGAAACATAATTTATTATGATTCATATTCTGATACATGATTTGAGAATTGGAAACAATGCTTACATGAGATATCTACTAGAAGATGTGCAAGAATGATGCGCACACTAGAATGGGTTGGACCAAAGGTAAGAGAACCTCCAAGTTTTTATGGTCAAAATGATTTGGAAGAATTTTTAACAAAGTTTGAGTTCGAAGTCTTGGAAAGTCAAATGCTCTTAGTTTTAGATATTTCCTTGAAAGCAACACCTGCACGTTGGTGGGGTACTCACAAAGAGAATATCCATGATTGGTATCAATGCAAAAGATTATTGCACATCAAATTTGGTGCAGAACATGATAATAAACATATGGAGAAATATGATACAATAGGAAAACCTAGAGAACATTAAGACAGATGCATAACCCAATGGAGACTGGTACCACCAAATGAATGACCACATAACTTCATTCATACATTAGAAGGCATACCAAGAAATTGGTATACAAAATTGGAACCGCACAGAGGAACTATAAATTGGGAAGATTTGCAACAGAACTTTGTAATCACATTTGCATTTGAACATGAGAATCCAATGATAGATGAAACACTGAAGTTGATAAAATAGAATATATTTGAAGAACCTGAAGTTGAAATTGTAACAGCTTATGAGAATCACAATCGACAAACAGTTAGACACTTGCTACATTGTTACCATGTCGCAAAAGATGATCAAGCAGAAGAAAACCCATGTGATATTCAGATAACATAAGTTGAAGGGGAAATATAAGTAGAAGGCCCACAGTTACATTCAAAATAATTTTTTGCACCAATGAAGATAAAGAAAGTCAATATTGGAGCAGAAGAGCATCCAAAAATTGCAAGTATTGGTGACTATTGGGATAACTAGATAGTGGAAAGAATAACAGAACTATTGTGCGAGTATAGTGATCTATTTCCAACAACGTTTTCATAGATGAAAGGGGTAGTAGGAGAACTTGGAGAAATGAAAATCCCTTTACGACTAGATGCCTGACCAATACGACATAGACCCTACAAGCCAAATCTAGTATTTAAACAGAAAGTTAAGGCAACGATTGATAAAATGCTAGAGGATAGTATAATAGAACTTGCTGAAGAATATGAGTGGATTATCCCTATGGTAGTTCAGGAGAAGAAGCAAGGGGGAATAAGGATTTGTGTATACTTGAGGAACTTGAATGATGTATTTCTGCATGATCCCTTCCCTACTCCATTTACATATGAGGTATTGGAGAATGTACGAGGACAAGAAGCATACTCATTTACCAATGGATTTTCAGGATATCACCAAATCATAATAGCACCAGAGGATAATCAAAAGACTACATTTTCCATAGAATGAGGGTCATACCAATACAGGTGTAGAGAATGCCAAATTTCCTTGAACATTAATAAATGCATATTCTTCACACCATTTGCAATTATTATAGGACATGCAGTTTGTAAACAGGGCTTGTTGGTTGACCCTGAAAAGATTGTTGTCATTGTTAATTTACCACCACCTAAGTTAATGCGCCAATTAAGAGCTACACTAGGTTATACAGGATACTATAGAAAATTTATAAAGAGCTATGCACAAATTACTGTGCCCATGGAGAAATTGTTAAAGAAGGATATCAAGTTTCAATGGAATGACGAGTGCTAACAAATTTTGGACATATTACAGGAGAAAATGGTGACAACACCAATTTTGGTGTTTCCATATTGGTCAAAAGAGGTCCATGTTCATGTGGATGCCTCTTCAATAGCACTTGGAGAAGTATTAACACAACTAAGAGAAGGTGACATAGATCACCCAATAGCATTTACAAGTAGGAAACTCTCAGATTCAAAACATAATTATAATACAACAAAGAGACAAGGTTTGGCTATGGTGTATGCATTGCAAAAGTTCAAACATTATTTATTAGGCCAACATTTTAAAATATTCACAGATCACTCTTCTCTCATATACTTGGTCAACAAGCCAGTGTTGGGGGGGAGAATATGTAGATGGTTGTTGTTATTTCAAGAGTTTGATTTTGAAGTAGTTGTGAAACCTACAATACTGAATGCAGGGCCATATCATCTATCTGGGATAACTAATGGAGAGGAACCAAGTAGCTTGGAGGAAAATTTTCCCGATGCAAAAACTTTTAAATGCAGATTGTTGATGAATACTTTGTTGATATCATTGAATTTTTAATTATAGGATTTTCCCCAAAGGAATACAACACTGTGCAGAAGAAGAATTTGGTGGTTAGTTTTGTGGATTACTGAATTATTGAAGAACACTTGTATAAAATGGGTGAAGATAATATTCTAAGGAGATGTGTCATGGAAAATGAACATCCTATCATCTTAGCAGAAGCACATGAAGGAATAGTTGGAGGACACTATGAAGGAAAAGCCACTACACAGAAGATATTGCATGCAAAAATCTGGTGGCCAATAGTTTCTAGATATGAAAAGGAGTATTTCTAGAATTGTGATGTCTGTCAGAGGGTAGGAAAGCCATCCAGGAGGGATGAGATTCCCATTAAACCTCAGGTATCCCTTAAAGTGTTTGAAAAATGGACAATAGACTTTGTAGGACCAATCAATCCACCACCTAGAACATCAGGATAAAGATACATCATTACAGTGAAATAATATTTAACCATATGGGTTGAAGCAACAACAGTGAAATATTGCAGCGCATAAGCTACAACACACTACTTGTTTGAACAAGTAATTACAAGATTTGGATGCCCTAGAATTCTGATGAGTGATCAAAGAACTCAATTTATCAATAGTACCATCTAGGAAATGACTGAAGAATTTGAGATACACCAACAGAAGAGCACTTCATACCATCCTCATGCTAATGGAAAAATGGAAGCATTTAATAAGATAGTGGATAATGCCCTAACTAAAATTTGAAATGTAAACAAGGATGATTGGGATTAAGATACCGACAATATTATGGGATTATAGAATCACATGCAAGAAACTCATAGGGAAGACACCTTTTTGATTGGTGTATGGTCAAGAAGAAGTAGTCCCTTTAGAATATTTTATACCTAGTCTACATATTGCAACCATTACAAACATGGCAGAAAGAGGTGCAATACAAGAAATATTGTCTCAACTCATGGAATTAGAAGAGGACATGATTATGGTTGGTTTCCATCAAGAAGTAAAGAAATCCAAAGACAAATCTTGGCATGATAGACACATTAAGAAGAAAAAATTTAAGGAAGGAGATATGGTTCTTCTCTATGACAACAAATATTTACAACACCCAGGAAAATTCAGGATGCATTGGCCATGGCCATATGAGATAAAGTCTATCACATATGGAGGCGTTGTGAAATTGTAGGATCTGGCAGGAAAAGAGATTCAAGGATTGGTGAATGGAAGTCGAATGAAACTGTATAGGGACATTCGACCCAATAACCCTTAGTGGATGCATCGTAGAAAATTAGAATTGTACATAGTGTATATAGTAGGAGTTAAAAGAAAAAGAAGAAAAAAATGGAAAAACAAGAAAAATACAAAAATATGCAATATATAGATAAGTGGTAGACATGCAGTTAGATGATACAACATGCAAACATATAACAATTGGGATGAAATAAATTGAATACACTATGCACAAGATAAATGTGAAAAGGCATAAAAGTAGCAGGAAAAAGAAAAAAGCGATGGTCGAAAAAGTACGACGTGATAGAGAAATTATGGCACGACCTATAAAAGAAGAAAACTTGCATGGCAAGACTCATTGTGAATTTGTGAAAATGAGAGATAAGGAAGAAAACCCAGTGCGAGTAGGTGAATCCAAGGTGTTCAGTTAAGATTTGGAGCAACCTTTTCAATATTTAGCATAATGGCGCCACCAAAGTTTGGAGATCCCAGTCGGGTCGCAAGAAGAACATTGAGTGTCATGAAGTCTACACAGGACATAGCCACCAATGGAGAAAAATCGAATCAACAGGAAGGAGTGGTGGATATGAACACAATTCCATCTCCAATCATTGAACCAATTAGTCCCACTATTGTAGAAGAGCAGAATCCAGTGATAAAGGAAATGCATATCGACCCGCGGGATGAAACACAAAACCCTAGCATAGAGAAAAAACCTATGCAACAAATTGAATTAGGCACAACACAACCACATGTACTGCCAAATGAGGTAGATGATGAACAAACATAGTTCGATGAAGTAAGACATCGTGTAGCGAAGCCAACACAACAATCAAAGGAACAAGTACATGTGGAAGACATTACAAACCAACAAGATTCAGACACTCAATAATATTAGGAAGAGAATATAGTGGAAGTGATAGGGCCATCAACAGGAAAGGAGAATACTAGGGAAAAACCTTCCACACTAAGAACACCGAGAAATCAAAAGGAACTAACACTGTCACTGCCGCAGATACCTGAATGAGTCAAAGTAATTAGTGACATGTTGGGATGTGTGAACAAGTTGAAGTATGTTCATCATGATGTGACAGACACAAGGAAGTTCCTTGAGTTCATGCAACAAGTGCACTTGGAAAGAAGAGGATAGGGTCCATCAGGGGATCCCATACTAGAGCCGAAATAGTGGATTGCAGGACTATATAACACATGAATCATGAACCTATAGGAAATTCCCCACTTTGGGAGAGGAAAAGATGTTAATAAATGTGTCAAAGAAGTATTGGCACTGGTACATGGAGACATCTTATGGATGGAGAGGCATGTATCCATAAATGTGGAATTAATTGCAGAAATCATAGGATTACCAACAGATGGAGCCAAACCAGAGCAATGCATGGATGACAAAACTAAATAAAAATCCCTGGTAGATGAGATAACGAAAAAATATGGTACTGACAGAGGATCTACGGGAATGGTTTTTCGGAAGATAAATGAACCAACAACTAAGTTCAAAACAAAATTGATAGCATGTAAACTTTTGAGAAAATGTCGCAAGGAGGAATCCCTTGCAGGAGTAATAGAAACAATCACGCAGTGCGCAAAGGGGAGTCTACTTAGTTGCACTCCATATCTACTAAATTTGTTTTAGGAGGATTGTAAGGATGCACAGGATCTATGATACAAATTTCATTATGTATGGTTAATTATATTTATAGCATTGGTTGGTTGGGGAGAAATAAAATACAATGCATTTTACCGAAGGCTAGGGAAATGCTACACAACAAAATATACAACACTCTGTCATACTTGAGATCCAAATAAAAGGAAGGTGAATGCCAACATTTTTTCCATGTTATATGATGAGATGCAAGAGAAGTTGGAAAACACATGGAGGATACCGGCATAAGTAGTGAGTGAGAATCAAGGAATAGAAAAATTTCAAGCCTCAAGACATAACATGTGGATCCAAGCTAAGAGGGATCCTAAGAAGGAATGGCTACAATTGAGATATCATGTCACAGGGGAAGAAGTGTAATGGGCTATGAAGGATTGGCCTGAAGAATGGAAGGTGCCAGTAATATCAAAGAAGATACCAAAAGCTAAGTAGCAAGCAGAGGCTGGACCTTCAAGACAATCAACTAGCCTAGTAGCAAACCCAAGGAAAGAAACATATAACATAAAATAAACAAGGGGTAGCGCAATAGTTAAAAATCCAAGGCAAAAGAATATTGTCCCAAAGGATTCATCTCAGGAAAATGAGTGCGTAGAAGAAACCAATGGAGGAATGAAACCTCAAACAAATATTCTTATGTCAGAGGAAACCAGAGGTGGATATCTCCTAGATATGGATATACCATTTACGACTGTGGAGATAGAGACACTGCTAATGAAAAGAACATTATTGCAGACAACAGGTCAACACAAGAAAATGAAGGCGCACAAGGAAGTTCCTCAACTTACACTTACAAAGGATGATGTAGAATTAGTAGCAAAGAAAGTGATGGATCACATAGCAGAAGCGTGGTATGATGTTGAGAAGCAGAGGAAGGAGATAATCAATAAATTGACAGAGGTCAAGGATACATGGGAACAATTGCAACTTACTATAGCACAACAAAAATAGCAGGCGCAACAACAACAAAATTCTCAGAAAAGAAACGTTCCAAAACAATATACAGTACAAATCATAGCCATGGGGAGTGAACATTTCCATATCACCCAAGGAATGGTGCAGGTCGATGAGGATACAGTGCATACGACACTAAAGGACATAGATCATTTGTACTTGGCACTGCCCAAAGTTCTAACTAAGGCGTTGTACAAAATTCATATAAGTGTCATGCAGGAAATTCAATCAAGGGCATGTGCAGATGCTACAAGTTTACATATGGCCAACGAAGTAAGAAAGACACTGGAGATGACACTTAACTAGGTGCAATTCGAGAGGGAATAGGAAAAGCAACACACTGAAATAATAGAGAAGCAGGTGGAAGAAGTATTTGGAACCATTCCTGACAGCGTGCAAGGACAGAACATACCAACAGAGGAAAAAATTGAGAAAATAGTGCAGGCTATGGAGGCTTCAGGAGCCACATTACAGAGTTGACAGAACTCCTAGTACCCAACACCCCACCAGAAGTAAGAACACAAAGGGAGCATGAGGTTACATGAAATACAAAAAGCACTGTGTTGATCATCCAGGAAATCACAGAGTTGTATAATAAGAGTGCACAGTTATGGACAAATCTTCAAGAGGATGTGAAACTGCAAGAATTAGACAAAAAATAAGAAGCTATAAATATTATGATTCAAGAGCTGAAGCAAAAGAAGAAAGTGATGAAAATACTAGACAAGTTGAAAAGTGCACAAGAAATGAATAATTTGCAGGCAGAGCTAAAGATTATACAAGAAGATAAACAGTCAAGGCAGGATCAATTAGAACCACTATAGGAAGGCGCAGAACAAATTCTTACAAAAATTGACTCGACAAAGGGTCAGATTGAACAAGTTGTCTTACAGAGTGGGGAACTATTGAAGCAACACATTACTACGTAGACTATGGAGATTGTCGCAGAAAAGAGAAAGTAAGTAAAATCTCAAGTTGAACAAATTTCAGGCAGGTTCCAGGAGCTAGAGAAGTCGGTACATGAGGAACACACTACCTGAGTGGCTCGGTACGATCCACAGGTGAGTGTTGGGGGGTTGTTGGCGCATAATTTTTTTGGGAAAAGTGTTATTAATGAAGTCAGTTAGGAAATGGACTAGAAAATGAGCGCACACCCAAAAACAAGGAAAATAAGTGCCAAGAAAGTAGGAAAGTCAAAGTAAGGATGAAAGATGCATATCGATGAGGAAAACAGTTGGATTTTGGACCAACCGCGCTCAGGAAGTTAGAAAGTTGAAAAATCTAATCCACTTAGGGTTTGTGGGTTAGGGTTTTGGTCATTGTGGTAATGGGTAATTAACCCCTTGTTGTAATATAAATATGTGTTGTAAGATAGAGGAGAGGACTGTTGAGATGTATGCGATCTAGTATCAGTAATGAGATATCGATAGAGATATGAGCATAGAGATAGAGATATGCATTGTAATTGAGGTTAAGGTCACAAAATGTGGAGCTTAGTGCG
>SNQJ01S0080665.1:11478-31895 GCA_010110895.2 Picea sitchensis | reverse complement strand
TTGTCTTTTAATGCTTTATGGATTATGCTACAAATATATTTACATGTGTGTGTGTGTTTTTTATCTTTACATGTGTGAAAAATGCCAATCTAATATATGATTAGCTAGAGTATCAGTAATGTGATTTAGTCTCCTAGGAACATGAATGTAAGTAATGTAAACAAAACTTCGTTCTAAGAGACGTACCCTAAGGAACCGTCGGTGTAGGGTAGGGTCGTGAATGCGGTAAACACCATTTAATTGAGACATAACCGGTTGAGCATCTAAGTAGACTCCGAGGCAAGAGATACCATGCGAAAAAGTGTCACGAAGCAACTCTATGACTGTGCTGTATTCAACAATGTTATTTATAGCATTACCTAAACAGATACCTCCTGAGGATAGCAACTAGCCTTGAGGTGTAAAAATCACCCAAGCTACGGAAGAAAGCCTCCGAGTGTGTCGACTAGCACTGTCCGCAAACCCCATGAAAACCTCTGATTCACTTGACATCTGCCCTAGTGAAAAGAATGTCATAAAAAAGGACACTTGCATAAATGCAAAAGACAAAAATTAAGCAAAACAAATGTACAAAGACTATACATATGTTACAAAAAGTCACTAAAGGCGACCTACCTACTAGTAATACTTCTTGAGGTAGAGCCCATTTCTAGGCTCATCCAAAGCGTTTCCCTCAAAGTCAACCAGACGATAAGCCCATTTTTTAAGAACCTCTTTAACAATGAAAGGTCCGAACCACATGGGTTTGAACTTGCCTGCCCCTAGGGGATCCTTATCTAGGTCATAGACTAGGACAACGTCGCCTTCAGAAAAAATCTGAGGGTGAACAGACCGATCATACTGACACTTAACTTTTTGTTTGTGAGCCTCGTTGGCCAAGGCTGCGTCTCGACGCTACTCATCGAGCTGTTCGAGATATAATAATCTCTCTTCAAGCGGTAAAGTTTCTGGCAATAACTGTACTGCCGATTTTAAAGAGGGGATCTGACATTCTATGGGTAAAAATACTTCCATCCCATAAATGAGTTGAAAAGGTGAGAAACTGGTTGCAGTCTTAACAAACGTTCGGTAGGCCCATAATGCAGAGTACAACATCAAATGCCAATTTGACTTGGTTGAATTGACCGTTCACTATAAAATAGTCTTGAGGGATTTATTCACAGCTTCCACCTGACCATTCGCTTGTGGGTAGTAAGGTGAGGAGTGTTCTTGCCTCAACCCAAGATTTGATGTTAACTCAGTCATCATTTTATTCTGGAAGTGACTGCCATGGTCAGTGACAATCTTTGGACGCCGAACCTTGCTATAATCTAGTTAAACAAAAAGAGAGCTGCTGTCTCTCCATCATCCTTGAACGTTGGCATAGCTTCAACCCACTTTGTAAAGTAGTCTACTGCTACGATGATATAATGGTGCCCCCTTGCTTAAGGGGTGGTTGCATGTTGTGTAATCAATCCCCCACTTGGTGAAAGGACCAACTGTAATGACGGGAAACATAGGAGCAGGGTGTTCCCTCATCTTCAAAGAGAAGATTTGACATGGGTGGCACTTCTTGACCGATTCAACATAGTATTTGATTAATGCCGGCTAGAAGTAATCGACGCGTAAGATATTTTGGGCTGTTGCCAACCTAGACATATGACCGCCACATGCTCCAGTGTGGCAATCATTAAGGATGATTTCTACTTCTTCATGAGTGAGACATCAGCGAAGGACGAAATATATGCCTCGACGATACAATGTATCTTCGAGTATAAGATAGTTCTTGGCTTGATGGCATATATGGTGATGCTCACCATGAGAAGCAGAGGTGGGGAACTTCAAAGTCTAGAGATAGACAAGTATATCTCCATACCAGGGGTCCGAAGACGCGATCAAAAACATGTCTCCTTTAATAGGCGACTCTTCGGGCACTACATCACCTAACTCGACCGTAAGTTCCGATATGAGTTCCGCAAAGACCATTGACTTTTTGGATTTTTCCGAAACAAAATCTAAGTCAAATTATTGGAGGACAACTATCCATATACTGATATTTCCGCCAATTACTTGTCGTGTCAACATGTATTGAAATGGATTCACAACAACATTGACAGTGGTCTTGCAAAACAAGATATAATGACGGAACCATTGGATAGCATGAACTGCTGCCAACACAAGTTTTTCAACGTGGGAATAATTAAGTTCTGGTCCAACTAGGCCTCGGCTCAGATAATAGATCACGTACTCGGAAATCACATCATCTTCCTGAACCAAGACCATACCGATGGTTGACTCTACTGCAACAAAGTACAATAATAAGTCTTTATTATAATTGGGTGGCCGAAGCAGAGGGGCAGACGTGAGGACATGTTTCAAAGCATCAAACGAGCGTTGAGCAACTTCGTTCCAATGAAAAGGGACGTCCTTCTTGAGTAAATGCATGAATCCCTTTGTGATCTTGGCATAGTTTGCAATGAAACGCCGTAAGAAGTTCGCTTTTCCCTACAAACTCTGAAGTTGAAGGATCATGCGTGGGGGAGGCAACTGAACTATTGCCTCAACCTTGAGAGGATCGACCATGATCCACGTTGTTGAAACTATGAAACCTAGCAGACGACCTGACGTAACGCAAAAACTGCACTTGTTTGGGTTCAACCGAATCCAGTAGTAGGGACATCGCTCAAAGATGAGTCTGAGCTACGTAGGATGATCAACTCTCTTACGAGATCGTGATGCTAAGTCATTAAGGTAAGACTCAAATATGTGTTTTAGATTGTGGAAAGCGAAAGACATGGCCCACTGAAAGGTAGCTCTAGCATTTTTCAGACCAAAAGGCATTTTCCGATAAGCGAATGTACCCCATGGACAAATGAAAGCAGTTTTGTGTTGGTCTTCGGTTTTGATCTGTATCTGATTGTAGCGTGAAAAACCATCCACGAAAGAAAAGGCCTCGCATCCTGCGCATTCATCGACTATCTGGTCAATAAATGGTGTGGGGAAATTATCCTTTGGACAAGCCGTATTCAAATCATGAAAGTCTGTACAAACCCGAATCGTACCCTGTTTCTTATCAACTGGAATGGGGTTTGACACCCATTGAGTCAAGTGAACGGGGTAGATAAAACCTGCCTTAAGCAGTTTCTCTACTTCAGCTTTGATAGCTGCTGCTTTCCTAGGGTTGATTGGACGAAGCTTCTGCCGGACCGACTTAGCATTAGGATAATTCATGATTTCATGTTCGACAATTCTTGGATCGATGCCTGGAATTTCCTCATAAAACCAAGAAAAAACATCACAAAATTCTTTAAATAAATCTGTGTAGATTCAAATCTCTTCGGGGGAGAAATTAGCTCCAGCGAGGACATTCTCCATGATGCCAGGGGTTCTGGAGATATCAATAGGTATCGTTTCAATGATGGATGCCATATTAACCTCAGCATAAATAACATGTGTAGCCAAGGGATTGATAGGACAAGACCTATCTCCAGTCGTAGTCAAAGTGAATTCTCCTGCTTCAATTCTTCTTAACTCTGGGAGGAAGTAAGATCTGTGATGGAGATCATCCCAGGGTTTGTCCAGACTGGTCATTGCCTCTATGATTGCTTCATCGGAGGGCAGGACTAAGTCTAAATAATCAGTATCAGAAAGGGAACCTCGAGCCCAAGTAGGCTCTAAAATCGGATCTAACTCTTGCACGGGAGTCGGATCGGGGTCGACGAAAGTTTGCTGGACTATAGAGTATGCAACTTCTGCCGTGGACAAGGGCATGCCCATGCCATGGTGCCCTGTCCCTTCCATCATGCTTGATGGGGAAGGAAGAGTCCACGGATCATGAAAGTAAGTCGTACGAAATGAAGAGACTTGAAAAATCTCAACCTTAGGCTAGTTTGACACGAACTTAATATCTCCGGGAGGGGGCGGGTAATCGAAAGTACCCATCAAAGGTGGGCACAAACAAACCCCTATGTTGACGATGCCAGGTTGAGGGTTATTGATCATCGGGACCATGGATGCCCCTGATGAAGGGTCAGGATGGGAGAACGACAACTGATCAATGGTCACTATTTGGTCCTCGTGTGGAAACAACAAGACCCGGAAAACAGTAGCAACCACTGCTTGCATAGCATAAGTCCAACTCCTTCCTAACAAAAAATTATAGTCGAGCTGAGCATGGACTATTTCAACTTCGATGCACACGGTTTTCCCCCTAACTGCATGAGGAAAGAGGGAATGATGGCATGTGGACGAAAAGAATGACCGTCGAAAGCGGTAAGAAGAGTTGGTGATGGAGACAAAACAGGCTAGCCTATGGCCTTCCAACACGCCAAAGACATTACGCATGTTGACGCGCCCTCATCAACCACTGTGCGGAAAATGTTCCGTGTAAAAGTTTTCGTGGTATAAGCCACTACTATCTGAAATAGAACGTGGTAAGGGAGACGAGGTTTTAAGTTAGTCGTATCAAGCATGATCGTGCCCGGATTACAAGTCTCAGTAGATCCTAAAGCAGCTAACAGAGCCTTTCTCTGGGAAGGGAAACTCTGGAGGACTTCCAAAGTAGACATCGCACAAGGGGTTTGTGACAAATCCTCCACCACGAAGTAGTTCTAGGTGGCCCTTGCGTTCGGTTTGTGAGAAGATTTCTTGAACGCATCTTTTGGGATGCGTTCCATTGTTTCGCCCGATGTCTTCTCAATCTAAAGAGGAAGAGGGGGAATCTCAGCTTCTTTACTCTTCTCAGAGGATCTAGGCATTCTGTAATCATGCACTCTGGTTGATATGTAAGCATCACCTTTCATCATATACACATTCGCGGACGAAGGATTATTCGGAGACAGAGAAGGTCTGTGACTGCCCCCTTCCGTGCTCCATCGAGGCTTGAGTTAAATTTTGCCCATGTTGGAATGGGTTCGTTAACACAACAGGCTATTGTTGTGCCAATAACTTTTGGGCCTCCGTGAGTCGAGGGTACTGATAAGTTGGGTGGTCTTCTGTGCACAGATTACACAGATACTTCATCTTTTTCTTTTTAGTGTTGCCCCTGCCAGCATTATTGGTAGGTTTCTTATCCCGCTTACCCTTCTTTCATTGTTTCTTCTTCCCATCGGGTTGCTGGCTGGCCTCCGGGTTTGTCGATCGTACACTGTGTACATCCGACATTTGTGTAGGGGGAGCAGCCGAACCGATGGTCTGGCTGGCCGTTGTCTGTTGTATCTACAATTGTTGCAATTGTTTTGATAGTGGATCAATAGTCTTAGATTGTGTTGAACCGAAAATACCATCGGCATGCAGTCCAAATCTCTGTCTGGTTTTTTCAAGAATTGACCTAGGTGCATTTGGCAAGATTTCATAAAGTAGTCCAGATTGCGAGTAAATCAGCTCAAGCTATTGAGCTCTCATTATCACATCTTCTTCTGAAATGACTCCCGACGTCACTACATCTTTGGATAACTGGGGTACCAAAGACTTAAGGAACCACTCTAGCAAAAAATCTGGTGGGACTTGTACTTTTATCAAAATCTTCCAGCATCTCCATTCTCGGATGTGATCAGAGATATGGACTGCCTTGGTCTGCTCAAAGTTGGCTAGAAATTCAGTGCCGACATCGTATCTCACAGGTAATTGGAAATGGTTTAAGAAAGCCATTGCCAATTCACCGAAGGAAGAGTATCTTGAGTGGTCGAGCTCAATGTACCATTTCCCAACACTCCTTTTGAGAGTGCATTGAAACAAGCACAACTGGACAGAGTCGTCTTTTAATGAGTTAGACGAGCACCATATATGAAAAGTAGTCACATGATCGCCTGGATCTTCGTTAGGTTTGGCTTCGAACTTGGGAATGTCTGAAGGCAACTTGGTCGACATAGGAGGCCAACGCAGATCGTGACAGATGGGGTCATTCAATAACCTTGTTAAGTCAGGCAAATGCAAAGTTGCCAGGAATGGTAGTTTGGGATGCTGAATATGACTATGGAAAAAGGGGCCTAGATTTTGACTGGCACCAAGTTTCCAGGAAAAGTTTGGCTGCTGGCTAGGATTTTGGTAAAATCCTTGTCTAGGACCAGCGTACGGATTCTGTGCTTGTTGAGGCATCGTCGGCTAACTTCCATAGAAGGACAAAGGAGGTTGGGATTGCATTGATGTCCAAGGATTTTGAGAGGGGATGCCCCCTGCTGACCCAACGGGCATAGGCGTTGGGCCTTGTCTGGGGTTACAACGACTTTGGAAAGGGTTTCCCCTTGTCGACATCCATGAAGAGGAAGCTGATCCTTGCCAAGGATTCCAAGGTCCTTGGGGGGAAGGGATTCCTGGGTTTGCCCCCTGTGCAGGAATAATACCCTGCATAGGATTCGGTTGTACATAACCGGGGTTGCCCTCGATGGGGAAAGCAGTGGACGAGAAAGCATTGTTAGAAAACACACTGAACAAAGAGAATGGTGTCTAACCTATCAGTTGACTATTATAAGGCAATCCTTGACTACTCACTCCATACGAACCATAGTTCATTCTTGGCTCGACGGATTGCTGGTGAGCACCACCGAGTGTAGGTAACGAAGGAGGTATGTGACCCCCTCCGTAAGGGAAATCATTATAAGGATCTAGAATTCGCCCCGTGGACCCTTGCAGAGGAGTGTTTGGACGCCTTGCCCCTAGACTTAGAGTTGGTTGAGTGGAGTGAAAAAGGATAGCATTTGGATCGAAGCCAGACATTCCGTATGTGAACGGAGGGCCTAACACACTCTGAGACAACGGAGCAGTGATTGCCACCAAAGATGGGAGCGGACCATTGCTCGAAGTAGAGGCAGTCGAGACCATAGTGGCCCGGACTGGCGACAGTTGGTTAGGAGGTGGAACACCCCTAGTTGTGACAGCCATAGAGGGAATATGAGAATTCTCTAAAGAAGTTGCAGGATTTGGTTCCATCTCTGCTTGGGATACTTCCAAACGCTCGTAAGGATAGACCTGTACGACAACAGGCGCCGAAAGATCCGTAATCGGAGGGTTTTTAGGACCAAGAGCTTGCGCTCCAAGGTCAGTAATGGTTGGTTCCTCCAGGATGAGATGTTCTTCTCTCGAAGGTGGGTTGGACACAGTTCCCCGTGGCCCAGTTTCTTCAGATGACCCTTGATGGTCTAGCTTCTGCCTTAGCGGCTGTGGGGGTGGCTCCAGATCGACCGGTGGTAGGCCAAGAAGCCTTCGCGATCAACGGAGTTCCTGATCCTCAACTTTGTGAGAAGATCAGAGACACACTAAATCCTTTCTAATCGTTTGCGAAACAAACACACTCTATCAAAAAATTCCTATGAGATAAAATAGGTAGTCACTAGCTAGTTGGAAGAATAGTTACAACAACCAACACTAGAGCAACTTATCGGTGCAAGTGCAATTCGAATACGGAAGCACCCTCCGGGTATACTCTGCAAAGCATGGCCCGATGCTTGTCCTAGGTACCACGATATACCCCCGCAGTCACCTGTGTAAGTCACTAGAATGATAGGAAACTAGGTTTCCAGCTCGCGAACAATTGCCAGGCAGGTACAGTCGACAGTCGGGTGGACCGCAATGAGCAGGGTATCAAGCCCGAAACGTTTATTTTGGCTATTTTTTAAAGTCATAGGAGATGATAATGAAACCAGTGAATTTTTATAGAGACGAAAAGAAGAACATGCAAAGTGCTTAAAACAAAATTACTTCTTCAAAAAGAATTTTCTTTAACCAACTTTTCAAAATTTATTTCTAAGATCTTTTGACAGAAAACTGAAAACAAGCTTTCACTCGACTACGAGCTACTTACTGTCCTAAGTCAATCATCCAAGAACTTATGAAAATGAACTTTTTCCTGATAATCTATGCAAACACTTGACTACTTAACCAAACAAAGAAAATATCTACTTTTTTTTATTGTGCCTCAAAAAACAAGAAAAACTAAAGCTCGAAGCTTTCTCATTTTCTGAAGCAAAAACGGTAAAAAAGCCAAGACAAGACAAGGCCAAGAAAATTTTCTGGCCAACCACTAACTGTGGGGAGTTACTAACAACCAAGAAGGCAGATCAGACTGACTCACTATCTCATCAAAAAACCTAACAAAGAAACAAAAGAATACTTTGAATGAAAAATCAAGCCATAATAGAGTCCAAACCTAGGCTAAGCTACTATGACAGAGACCACATTCAGACAAGAAAGACCTTGGAAAGTAAAAACTTGACAGGGAGGAGGATGATTGCCTCCAAAAAATTTTCTGGACAGGTACGCGACTGTCTCTTCAACAACTAGCGTGCATACGCTGGTTGTAGAAGGGCAGGGTGCGTGTGGATGTGGGCAGGGCCACTGCAGGCCGTGTGTGCCTCTGAAATCCCTCAAAAAAGAAGAAGAAAAGAAGCAGCTAAGCTTCAATAGAGGATACTGGTATTGAACACTAGCACCCCTNCTGACTATGGACTGTTCAATCAGATGCCTGGAAGGACCCAGAAGATCCCTGAGAAGGATCACTTCTGCAGGGGAGAGGATGACTGCCTCTTCCTGAGAAGGATTTGCTGGGTTCTCAGACACGCAACTAACACTTCATCAGCAGGCATACATACGCATGCTGACTAAAGGCAGGGCGCATGCATACGCGTGCTGTCCCACTACAAGGCGCGTATGCCTCTTAAGACTCTCAAAAACAGAAAAGAAATAGTCTGGTACGCAGAGCAGGGAAGACTGGTATTGAGAACCAGAACCCCTGAACATTCAGACTTCTTGCAGAAACTCAAAAAAGGCAGCAAAACCAATTTCAAAATACCCAATAAAAAATCCCCAAAGAACCCTAGAGACTCCCCAGTACGGTTGCCAATTCTGATGTGAGTGGGAAATCCCGCTTACAGACTTAGCATTTAAGGGCTCTAATCATGCATGCAAAAAATGACCATTTAAAGGCCTCTACTTTTTCTTATTCTCCCAACACAAAACCCCACACTCATGCAATACAAAGGTGCAAAGAAGATTAGGTAACTCTACCTTGAATCCTTCATTTGATGTCGATCCCTTCACTTTCACTCGCTCCTTGACTGCAAGCCTCCTCCCAAAGATGACCTGCATTCACACATAGACAAACAGAGAGCTGCAAACATGCATTTCATATACTAATTGCTGGGTTAGATGTGACAATATCATAAAATAAATACACAATTTGAACACATGATATGGTGGGACGAAAAAAGTATTCCTTTTCATATTAATCTTCACAAGAGTAAACTTACAATATGTGGCTGACATTGCTCCTCGAACCTAGTCCTAGGCTCCTCTTCACAATGCACCAACTACTCAACCTCACAATACAATTGCAGGAAATTGGAGCAAAGGGGGGATAAATTTGGGCAGCGTTTCTATACTCTTCTTCTTCTTTTAAATGGGACCCCTACCCCTTGTTTTATAGGTAGTTATTCGGTTGAATGACGGGTTATAGGTAGTCAAATGATTTTAGCAATTTCCCGAAACTCTTTTTCCCGTCTGCAACTTTCCATTTTTCATGCTTTTGTCAGTATACACGAGCTGTAGAAGGCCTGCAGGCATATGGATGTGTACATACGCGGGCTGTAGAAGGCTAGGGCGTGTGTGGCTAAAAAAAGAGGGATTTTTAGAAGAGTCTGGCTCAAGAAATTGGCAAATAGTAGGGCTTGAGGCCAGGTATGCAGGCTGGGTGAAAATTAAGCTTATAACATGCATTGTGCACTATATGCGCAGTTTTTCCTTCTAGTCTCCAGAAGGGCCGATGGTTTGCAGGGTTTTGTTGGAAACCTAAAGTAAAACCCGAGTTAGCCCCCTAATGCCCAACATCACCTTACAACAATCCAAAAGAGGAATTCAACAACTTAATGCCAAAATACTTCTACTGTCATTTGACAGGATCAAATAATCGATAGGGTTTCGATTCTTTAGAAAAGACCATCATTATGCAAGAATGACTCTTTGCATCCAACTTATTTATGCAATCATTAGGAATGTGAGCCCAAGAAACACATCCAAGCACACAGAGGTGTCCAACTGAAGGATTTTTCCCATACCATCATTCGACTGGAGTCATGGAAGGAACAACTTGAGTCGAGTGCGATTGAGAAGACAATTTCCACAGTATATCGCTTTAGCCGAGAAGTGAGGAAAATCTTTGTCCTGCAAAAGACATCTATCCATTTTGACTAACGTTCGATTTTTTCATTCTACAACATCATTATGTTGAGGAGTGTGAGGAACTAATCATTTCCATTCAATACCAGATTGAAGTAGGTATTCTTCAAAAGGTCGATTTACATACTCATTGTCATTTTACGATCTCAAGCATTTGATGGGTCGACCACATTTCTTATCAACAAATTCCCAGAAATCCTTGAACTTCTCAAAGACAAGGTTCTTATTCTTCAGAAAGTAAACACATGTAAAATGAAAGAAATCATTAGTGAAAGTCAAAATGTACCTTGCACCTAAAAGTGAAGGTAAATTGATGCAAAAGACATCATTGTGAACCAATTCCAGTAGGTTATGTGCTCGCCATGCTTTACTAGATTTGAATGGTACCTGATGATGCTTTCCAAGTACACAACCCTTATAGATTGTTTTAGGGGGAAACACCTTTGGAAAACCAACAACCATGTTTTTCGTTTCCTGTCCCTACAGACTTCAAAAGTTCAAGTGTCTAAGTTGCTCATGCCAAATTCAACTTCTCTCATCAGTATGAGAAACAAGTGCAGTCAGTTTGGGTTTAGGTCGATTCATGTCATTAAACTTATACAAATTGTTCGTCAGGTCAAGAATCCCACTGGAAAAAATTGACTTACCTTTCTTCAAGTCACGAACATAGAACCGATCTGGCCAAAATTATACAATCTTACCTATTCTTGTTAGCTGAGAAACAAACAATAGATTGGACCTGAGATTTGGCCCATGATAGACGTTGAAAATATTCCCATGTCGACAAGCAACATCACCTCGACTGGAAACATCTAGATAAAAATCATCCGCAACATAGATTTTCCTCTCCTTAGCTTCATCCAACCACGTGAATAAGGAGGCAGCCTTAGCCATGTGGTGAGTGCACCTAGAGTCAACTACCCATTCACTATTCATAGAATGAGACAGTAAGGCTTGAGAAGTCCCGACTTGCAAGGTGAAATTATCAACGAGTCGACTTACAATGGGAACGTCTCCTTCAAGGCATTTAACCTTCTCCTCTAAGTCATCTCACTTCTTAAAGTAGTTTTTCTCCACATGTCTAGTCTTTCCACAATATTGACATGTCTTCTTCTTTCAACTTCGTTGTGGTGCATATGCCTGTCACTGAGGTTTTTGGGCATGTTATGCATGTTTATTTGTAGAGGCATCAAACTATACTCTATCCCCGGGATCCATCTTTTCCTTTCCCTTGAGCAAATGGGCCTGGTGTTTACCACCATGTTTTCCTTCTCCAAGCAATCTATGTTGATCAATAATCAAAAGACCACATAAAGCTTCAAAGGTAGAATCCTTACCATATTCCTTGTGTGCTTGCTAGTTGGTGTAGAAAGTTGACACAAACATGTCAAATGGTGTTCTCAAGTTCCTCAAGGCTAGCTCAATGAGTTTTCCATCTTTCTTCTGATAATTTTTCCACATTCAAACAAATTTCAACTGGATTTCTTTGAAACATGCCAAATGTTAGATTTTCATTAGTTTTGTTAACATTAGATTTGTCATAGAATTTTTATCTTCTTTTAACATTCAATAATCATATGTTGAAATCTATAAGCAACATATAAACAAGCACAAGAAGACACAAATATTTATGCTGGGAAAACCCCAAACTCGGGGAAAAACCCAACCAATTTTTCTTAGAGAGAATATTCCAATAAAAACATGAACATGTTCTAATCACAAGAGAAAATCAACAATGAAGAACCAAATACTTATCTCTTATTCTTTTCAAACCCTAGTGAGGATAGAAAACTGAGTCACCACAGAACTTGCACAAGATAGGTGCATCACTATTTCACCACATAACTGACACAACTGATAAATGCAATTCCAATTGCTACTGCAACTACTACTGTAACTGAAACTACTACTGCAAATGCAATTGTAACTAGCATGAAACAATTGGGGCACACCACAAAAAAATAGTGCAACTCTTCTATAGGTAGTGCACAAGAGAGATCACCAAGAGTCACCTAGAATATCCTTCCCCAAGTGGGGCGCACTCTCCAAGAGAACCAAAAACCAGAAATAACGAAACTGTTGCAACTGCAGTTGCAACTTCCTAGTGTGCACTGCAGAAGGAGAACTATGTGGTTGTATAAATGAATTGACCTAGACTTGTATTTATACTAATTTTGGTGCTTTTCTAGGGTCGACTTCTTATTCTGGATCTTCAAATTTACTTTATTATTTATGAGGGCCAACTTCTATTCCTGGAAATTATATTTCCACTTTATTATTATTTCCTGTAGGCTGACTTCTCTTCTGTGGTCTTCTGTTTCTTTATTCTTTTCTGGGGTGTTCTTCAATTGTTTAATGGTCTTCCTTTGACTTCTTGGAATCTTATTCTTCTCTAAGAAAAGTTTTCCAGGAGGGAATACCTCCCGCAACTATCAAAACATCAACACTCCCTCTTAGCTAGGGAGGTATCTTTCCATGATGTATTCATCTAGTAGTCCACTGACTACTCCACAATCAACTAGTATCACAGAGCTACTACCATGCCATCGGTAGCTCAAATCATCTGCCACAGTCTTTATGACTTCTGCAATCAACCAGGAGCACACAACTACTTTCAAGCAGTCTAGTAGTCTCCATGACTACATATCAATCAAATAGTAGCACATAGCTACTACAATTTCATACAATAGTACACAACTGTTTCCATGTCATAGTAGTACACAACTATTGTCTAGTGGTACACAAGCACTGCCAAAGTAGTACACAACTATTGTCATAGTATTACACAACTATTTTCCAGTGGCACACAACCACTTCCAAAGTAGTACACAACTACTATCATAGTAGTCCACAACTATTGTTCTAGTAGTACACAACTACTGTCCAGTGCTACACAACCAATGCCATAGTCTCACGACTACGTAGCAATCAACTAGTAGCACACAACTACTAGCATGTTGTCCAATAGCATACAACTACTTCCATAGTCTCACAAATATGTAGCAATCAACTAGTAGCAAACAACTAATAGCATGTTGTCTAGTAGAACACAACTATTGCCATAGTCTCACGACTACTTAGAAATCAACTAGTAGCATACAACTACTATCATGTTATCGAGTAGTACACAACTACTACCATAGTCTCATGACTATGTTGTGATGTTTCTCCTCTCCTAGTAGTCTTATTCACATCTAGACACCTCACATGGAGTAGGAAAGACTTGTACCCGACTTTGCATTACTTCCTTACTCACCTCACATGAATGATCTAGGAAACCCTTGGCCAAAGGGGTTATCCGGATAGAGGAGAAACACCACACTTCCCTCTCAATGAGGGTGGACATTCTGCATCACGCAAAGCTTGTCTCTGAAGTACTCATACTTCACTCTACACAAAGGCTTGGTGAGAATGTTCATTGTCTACTCATTTGTGGATATGTATCAAAGCTACACAGATCCTCTCTGCACCATGTCTCATATGTATTGGTATTTTATCTATATATTCTTTGACTTGTCATGAAATATAGGATTCTATGAAATCTTCACGCAACTTTGATTATCAAAATGTATCAAAGTTGGCTCCAACTCTAGATCAAATAATCCTGTAAGAAACTTTTGAAGCCACGCCGCTTCATGGTTTGCAATACTGGTTGCAATATACTCCTCCTTTGATGTACTGAGTGCCACTGACATCTGATTCCATGAGATCATGCCTGATCCCAAACTAAAGCAACATCCAGATGTGACTTTCTGGCCACTGCACTCCCTGCCCAATCATATTTTGTATAAACTTGCAACTTCACATCTCCATCTGAGACATATCTCAATACATATCCAATTGTACCATGTAGGAACCTCAACACATGTTTTGCTTCTACCCCTCACGTAGGTAGAATAATATAATTCCATGTAATAAAGGCCAATATTAATAAGGCCTAGCAATAAGGAAGAATAAGTCAAATGTAAGAAGGCCTAATAGAAGCTTCTGCTTCTAGAAGGATCTTCCTCTAGATTGTTCTTTTGGATAGATAGAATTAATATAAATAGGAGTAGAGGGTATGAGAAATATTTTCTTGGATATTATTGTAATAGAGCTCTGCTCTGCTGGAGGTTGCCCCTTCAAAGAGGCAAGTGAACATTGCTATCAGTAATGAAAGTTCTCTTTCTGGTGTTCTTCTAGTATTATTATGGTATTATTCTAGTATTGTTCTGGTTATATCATTATTTCTCTGCCATTTCTAGCTAAAATATTTATGTTTTGCATACTATTTTATATTTGGAATCCTACAAGTGGTATCAGAGCACCATCCTCGACAGAAAATTGTGGGTTAATTTTTTTCAGGGTAGAGACATATTATGGCATCTTAAGGCTACAAAGATCTGTTATTACATTCATAAACCCACGGTCGGGGAGTCATACACACAAAAAATACAAGAGGTACTTAAGCGCACCTCTGTTGGCCACCCTTGTAACCCCTATTGGTACCCCTTCGAGTGGTAGCGCATCAGAAAACACCTATATACAGGTCTTCCTAGATTTCTTGAATCCCTCCATAGATAAACTAATCGGTCGCCTGACTGCTATAGTGCCACCGAGAACAACACTCGGGAAGATACTCTCTAGTACCTGGGTAGTCGGGTAGTACGACTAAAGGCACGGTCTAGCCTCCTTAGTTAGTGCCATGAGATATTGGGTCGAGTACTAATGTTGGACCCCACATGTATATCAAAGAGATATAACATAGGGAAAACCATTGGCTGTAGAAACCCTGAATATCCTACCCCTGGGGATCGAAACAAAAACATAACAAAGAAGATCTATTACCGTGCAATTACACCTTTTTCATTCTAGTCGTGAAATTACTACACATTTCTTCTTATTAAGCATTTGGGAATTTCGTCACTGCAATATTATTCAGGACGAAGTATAACTCCGTAGGAGTAAAAAATAAATTATAGTGGTCCCTCCGACACACTTATTTTGGACCTATCCCAAGGGTTCCTCTCTTCGTCCTCGATTCCAGTGATATCTATCATTTTTAACACAATTTTTTTGTGTGGACCCAACCCTTCCCCAACACCCTTATTTGGCCCCTATCCTATTGGATCCCCCTTTTCATCCTAATCACAGTGGTACCTATCATTTTACACCCTTCTTCGCAGTGGTCCCACCCACCCCTCCAAAACCCTTTTGTTTCCCCTATACCATTTGCCTACCCATTTTTCCAAATGGCTACCACCAGAGCCCAAGAACTCAATAACTTGATTGTTGACAATCACTAGAACTAGGAATACATCAAGAATATCAATTCCAACCTTATCTCAATCAATTCAGATATTGTGATCCTCAATGAACAATGTTCATACATCAAATACCTCAAAGAACACTTCATGGGTTGTTCCCAGAACCTTCCTCTTCTGAACAACCATCTTATCATGATGACCATGACTCTTCCCATTACTAAGGCCCTCATACTAACCACTTTTCTCAAGACCTCTTCCCTCCCAGGATTGAGGTGAACAAATTTGATGGATCAAATCCCACAGGCTGGGTCACCCAAATGGAACATTATTTCTCTTTGCATGGAATTACTGATGATTTATCCAAGCTTCATTATGGTGTCCTACATATGGATTTGGATTGATGGCAATGGTGGAAATGGCGCAAAAAGGCACGCCAAGGGTATGTTTCTTGGACACAGTTTGTGGCTGAACTTTATGACTTATTTGACTCTGACACCCACCATTTAGGTCGTTTGACCAACTTAAAGCAGTTTGGGACAATGGAAGACTTTATTTTCGCATTTGAGCACTTGGATTTCAGAACAAAGGCCATGTAATATGCTTTCTTTAGGGAATGCTTTATCCGTGGCCTCAAATATGAAATTCGTGCACATGTTCTCATGGAACACCCCCAGACTTGTTTGGAAGCTACTAAACGATCCAAGGAAGCACAACATATTGTATCCTCCCAGACCCCAATACCATCCTTTCCTCCTCTCCCTAAACCCACCAATTATTCCCCTTCTGCGACTCCCCTCAAGATCCAAAAATTAACCAGGGATGAAATGGTTGAACATCAACTCAAGGGTCTTTGTTATAATTGTGATGACAAATATTTTCCCAGGCACAAGTTTAAGGAACAAAATATCTTTATGGTTGTGACTGAGGATCTTTCTGAAGAAGATGTTGTTTTTTCATCTATGGAGGAACTAACACCACCATCTGACCTCACCCCACCCTCTGATCCACCAGAAGTTGACCCGGTGATTTCAATTAATGCCCTCACTGGATTCTCTTCTCCCAGACTCTCAAATTAAATAGTTACATCAAAAATATGAAAGTCATCATCCTTGTGTACAGTGGTAGCACCCATAATTTTATTCATCACTACATTGCCCAATAAGTCAATTGTTACATACATGTCGTCAATAATTTTCAAATCATGATTGCCAATGGCGGTTCCATGAAATGTCGGGGATGATGTGAAAATGTGCGACTCCAAATTGGTCAATATCACCTGAAATCCCATATATTTTCTATATACATGGGTGGTTGTGACATTGTTCTTGGTGTCGAATGGTTATGCATTCTAGGACCCAGTCTGATGGATTTTAAGGACTTGGCCATGCAATTCCAACTGAAGGGACAAAAGTAGAAGTTCCAAGGCATCACAATAGGCTCCCCTGAGGTCATCAGTTCCCACCGCATGGAAAAGATCCTCAAAAAAGGTCATTCGGGAATTATAGCCCAAATCCACTAGATTCATGTTGTTGAGACACCTTATGTGCATCCAGACCTCCCATCTATCCTCTCTCGCCACCAAGTTTTTTTTACCACTCCCATAGAACTTCCCCCTTCCCGTGGAGTCCATGATCATTCCATCCCTCTCATCCCAAGAATTATTCTTCCCAATGTTCGGCCTTATCGTCATCCCTTTTCCTAGAAGAATGAAATTTAGAAAATTGTTCATGAATCTCTAGAAGCAGATGCTATCCATCCCAATACTAGCCCCTATTCTTCCCCTATGGTCATGGTACTCAAGAAAGAAGGTATTTGGAACATGTGTCGTGATTTTTGCGCCCTCAACAAACTCACAATCAAAGACACATTTCTCATTCCTATCATTGATGACCTCTTGGATTAATTGAGTGGTGCTCATTACTTCACCAAATTGGATCTATGTTCTCGTTACCACCAAATCTGTATGAAAGAAGAAGACATTCCCAATACTACATTTCACACTCATGAGGGTCATTATGAATTCTTGGTAATGCCCTTTGGCTTGTGTAATGCTCCTTCCACTTTCCAAAGTCTTATGAATCATGTCTTCTTTCCTTTTCTCTGTCATTTCGTCTTAGTTTTCTTTGATGATATTCTCATCTATAGTAAAACTTGGCCATCCCATCTCTCCCATGTGAGTCAAGTTCTCCATATACTCTCTAAGCACCAACATTTCATCAAACAATCTAAATGTGCCTTTGGTGCCTCAGAAGTGGAATACCTGGGTCATATTGTTGGCAAGGATGGTGTCCGAGTGGATCATAAAAAAATTGAATCTATGCAAGATTGGCCTCTCCTCTAAAAATCTTAAGAGCTTTCATGGTTTCTGGGTTTAACGGGCTATTATAGGAAGTTTGTTTGGAATTATGGAAAAAATGTCCCTCCTCTCACTTCTCTCCTTAAAAAGAATGTTTTCACTTGGACTTTAGTTGTGGATTATGCCTTCCAAGGCTTGAAATATGCTATGTGCTCGACCCCTACCCTCTCCCTTCCAGACTTCACAAATAAATTCGTACTGGAATGTGATTCTTTAGGGAAAGAAATTGGAACAATCCTCATGCAAGATGGTCGGCCTTTGGCCTTCACTAGCAAACAAATTTTAGAGTGAAATTTGGACCAATCCATTTATGAAAATGAAATGTTAGCTATTATACATGTTGTGGATCTTTGACGTCCTTATTTATTGGGTCAACGATTCCAAATCAAAACTTATCATCAAAGTCTCAAGTATTTCCTGGAACAACGCATTTCATCCCCGACGCAACAAAAATGGGTGACCAAGCTATTTGGCTATGATTATGAGAACATTTACAAGAAGGGAAAGAAAAATGTAGTGGTCGATTCGTTTTCCTAGAAATATGAGGAAGTCAGGTCCCTTTTCTCCCTCTCCTTCATTGTACCATATTGGATCCAATATGTTCATTAGGAATGGTTGCAAGACCCCAAATTTTCTATCCTGCTCCACCAATTGCAACACAATTCTGTAGTTTCTCCAGGGTACTCTTGGAAAAATGAAGATCTTCACTACAAAGGTTGTTTGTATTTATGCAAGAAATCTCAACTTAAATCCACAGTACTTTCTGAACTTCATGCCTCAGCCACAACCGAGCATTCAGGGTTTACCAAAACCTATGAAAGGGTCAATCATTATTTTTTCTAGGATGGCATGAAACAGGACGTTCACACCTTTGTGGCTGAATGTGAGGTCTCTGAACACAACAAGGGAGAAACTATCAAAGCTCTGGGGACACTCCAACTGATTTCGATTCCTCCTACTATTTGGCCAGATATTTCTATGGATTTCATTGTAGGCTTACCTAAATCAGGAAATAATTTAGTCATCATGGTGGTTGTAGATCGTCTCTCCAAATATGCTCATTTTTGTGCTCTTCGACACCCATTCACAACCGCCACAATGGCTCAAATATTCATGGATAATATCTTCAAGCTTCATGGCATGCCTAATTCTATTGTCTTCGACAGAGACCCCACTTTCACCAACAATTTTTGGCAAGAAATTTTCAAGCTATAGGTCACCCAATTACATCTCAGCACTACCTATCACCCCCAGATGAATGACCAGACTGAAGTTGTCAACAAGTGTTTGGAAACATATTTGCGGTGTTTTACATATGAGAGGAAAAATTGGTGGGATAATTGGTTTCCCCTAGCTGAATGGTGGTACAACACATCTTACCATACAACTACTCACATGACTCCTTTTGAAGCTATCTATGGCCAAATCCCCCCTCAGTTTTCTCATATATGCCAAGGGTCTCGAGGGTTCAGGAGGTTGACAAAAATCTTATAGTCTGAGAGGCTATTCTTCATGCCCTCAGAGACAATTTGGTCATGGCTCAGAATCACATGAAGCAACAAGTAGATCAAGGTCATTCTAAATGCCATTTTGTTGAAGGGGATCATGTGTTTCTTCGACTACAACCTTACAAGCAAACTTCACTCAAAGATGAACATTGTCAGAAACTTGTGCCCAAATTTTACGGTCCTTATATAGTGCTCAAGCATGTGGGATCGGTGGCCTATCAGTTATCTCTACCCAGTCAGTCCAAGATGCATCCTGATTTTCATGTTTCCCGCTTAAATAATGTGATTGGAACTAAGTGTCAAACTCAAACTAGTCTCCCTGAGTTGGATGAAGAAGGTTCCATATGGTTGCCTCCACAAGAAGTCTTGTCCCAACGAGAGCATCGTCTCTGTCGGCACACCATCAAGGAAGTGTTAGTCCAATGGAAATATACAACTCCAGAAGATACCACCTGGGAGCCGACCACCATTCTACAAGAATTTCCTCATCTGCAGCCTTGAGGACAAGGTTGTTCTTTAAGGGGGAGGGAATGTTAGGGACCTAACCTCCCTAACCCCTCACGCAGGTGGAATAATATAATTCCATGTAATAAAGGAAAATATTAATAAGGCCTAGAAATAAGTAATAATAAGTCAAATGTAAGAAGACCTAATAGAAGCTTCCGCCTCTAGAAGGATCTTCCTCTAGATTTTTCTTTTGGATATATAGATTTAGTATAAATAGGACTAGAGGGTATAAGAAATATTGTCTTGGATATTATTGTAATAGAGCTCTGCTTTGTTGGAGGTTTCCCCCTCGAAGAGGTAAGTGAACATTGCTATTAGTAATCAAAATGCTCTTTCTGGTGTTCCTCTAGTATTATTTGGTATTATTATGGTATTTTTTTGGTCAAATCATTGTTTCTATGCCATTTCTAGCTAAAATACTTTTGTTTTGCATACTATTATATATATGGAATACTACATCTAGGCTCAACCATGTACCGTGTTAAGAACCAAACATCAATATAGCATAGAAAAACCTCAGGAAAAGTACTCACGCCTTGAAAAAGAGATAATTTCAGATAATAAGCCTCTTCGAGGGGGAAACCTCCTTTTACCCCACTTAAATGTTCAAGTACAAGATGATTCAAAATGAAAATGTCTCCTTGGTATATATAG